>JAOUQT010295287.1:0-16725 GCA_025769995.1 Xyliphius kryptos | reverse complement strand
ATGTGGGAGGAAACCGGAGAACCCGGAGGAAACCCACACAGACACGGGGAGAACATGCAAACTCCACCCAGATTGGGTGCCGCTTGGGTGCAGATAAAATGTATTTATTTTTTCATATATATGCATTTCCAAGATTACAAAATTGTATTGTGTATTTTGTGTCAGAATGTTTATATTTTTGATATACAAAATAGTACAGTGTTCAGTAATCATTACATAAATTATATTATTAATGTGGTGTAACTGTTTGGGTGACCTGACTTCCATTACTGTTAACTTTAAATAACAATTTATCATCTCCTTTTCTAGGTTACCACAGCTAGTTACGAACTTAAATTTACATAAAGTTCCTAATTTATTTTGTTTTATATTTTAAAAAGGTAATTGTTGCACACTCCACACAAACGGATTTCACTTACAATTCAATTAACTTCATATGAGAGAATGTGTCCGTTGGTAATAAAGCATTTTAAACTCTACAGAGGACTAATTGCTTTCTTGATCCTTAACTAACAACACGGCACACAAAATAAACCATAGCACTCCTGCGGACACCCCGCCCCAGAGGAGTCGGGACCATGGTGGTCATGGCCCAGAGGAGCTGTGGTGGGCTTTCCTTATTTTCATTTCTAAAAGGTGGCAACACTAATCCCTGGACCCAACCACATGAGACAACTTGTTCAAATAAACATAGCTAAAGCAATTTAAAATACCTCAGGGCGTATGCACATCCTACACACCATACAAACAATTTAGCATTTGCGTTTGATTATTTAGCAGACACTTTTATCCAAAGCGTCTTACTAGTACCCCACTTTTATAGTTGAGGTCAGAACACAGGGTTACATACAGAATCCCTGAGGGTTAAGGGTCTTGCTTAAGGACCCACATTGGTAACTTCAGTGGACCTGGGATTTGAACCCACAACAATTAGATGGCTAGACCAACACCCTTACCACTAAGATACCACACCTACTTTTGGATAAAAGTATAATGCTACTGATCAGCTTTTAGCTATAAGCGACTGGATTTAGCTTCTTAGTGGACCTTTCCTTTCAGCAGGAAACGATAACTAAATCCAGGGGAGAACGTCTCGGTCGCCGGGCAGATACACCCAGGACAGGGCGCCAATCCATTGCTGGGTACACACTCACACACACAGCCACACACACATACAATACAGGGCAATATAGAGCATTCAATTTACCATGAATCCATGTTTTTGGAATGTGGGAGGAAACCGGAGAAACCGGAGAAAACCCTCGCAGACACGGGGAGAACATGGAAACTCCACCCAGATTGGGATTCAAACCGGGAATCCCCAGCGCTCAGAGGCGAACGTGCTAACCACTAAGCCACCGTACCGTAATAAATACATTTATTACAATCATAATAAACTGTTCTTCCACAACGTAATCTTGTCCGTTTTTTTTAAAGTGAGCTGAGTAACAGGTTTCTGGTTTCTCTAACAATCAAATACAGCTATCTAGTGGCCAAATTACAGAGTGCAGTTTATAAAAAACTGGAATATATTATGTTGTATATCCCGCGTTGATACGAATTTTAAGCGGTCAAAGGTGTGCATTATTGCCAGTAATGTCACGACTGAACAAACCACTCAATCAACAATTTATAGACCGGAACTACCTGTTTTAGAAAATCCCATAGACAACCTGCAGGTGCGTCCTTTACCTGTTCGGATTTTGGGATTCTGCATCCACTTCACAAGAAACACCTGATCCCGCACTTGCACCACATATATCTCAAAAGGTTTTGTTTTAATTAGGACACATCATGTTTGGGAAATCCAAAACATTGCAATTCTTCTGGACTTCAGGTAACACTTTAGTGAGAAAGGGTGGTGGCAAAATTATGGCTTGGCCATTATATGCTGCATCTAAACCAGGAAGGCCTGCCATCACTGGTGGATGTGAAATAATAAATATACTATGAATATCATCAAATGGGTCATGCATGTAAAATACTGAGGTAAAAAATGCTGTATAAACAAAGTTAAGCTAAATTAAACATGCACCATCACCATACGTAACAATCAAATCAGTTTAAACGTTTCTTATTTCCAAAAATTAATTTAGACTAATACATTCCATTAACATCTAATTTACTGTTGATGAGCTTATAGCATATGGTTACAAGTCTAAAATAGCTCAAGCATCATTTTAATACAAGTCATTATTTACTAAATTAGCAAAGATTACACTTAATATATTTTGTGCTAATGCATAATGGGTTTTTTTTCACAGACTTTTATTATTATTATTATAATTATTATTATTATTATTATAAATAAACTACTGATTATATATATGTTAATGTTTAGTAAAATATGTATTAAATGTTTTGATTACATTCAAATGATCAAGTCTCAAATGTAAAATGATATTTAAAGACAACTATTTATCCATTATCCTTGATCCTATATTAAGGGACTAGTTATATAGGATGGACTATGGTTGTGGAGGGGGATCCCCATTCTCATTCAGGGGAGAACATTTCAGGGACTGGGCACACACACCCAGGACAGTGCGCCAATGGCGGGCACACACTCAATCACACACAAAAAACACACCATATAGGGGAAATTTAGGGTTAATTCAACTTGAATCAATTTAAGTTCAAATAATGAATTTAAAAAGCGCTTTTTACAACAGTACATTGTCATTAAGCAACTTTGGCAAGCGAAAGCAACAGTGGCAAGAAAAATCCCTGTAATATTGTTTTTTAAAAAGAACCCTTTCGAGGCTCTCAAAGCTCAGCGGTGGACTCATCATTCTTAAACATTTAGGCAGCATCAACAGTGAAGGCATTCATGTTTTTGGAGGGCGGAAACCAGAAAACCCAAACAAAACCCACACAGACAGTATAGCAAATCAAATGACTGGGATTCAAACCAGGATCCCCAGAACTAAGAGGTATATGTGCTAACCACTAAGCCACTGTGCCACCCTATTTTGTTAAATGTTGTATTGTTATCTTTGAAGACTTCGGTGTAGTTTTACTTTTGAAAGCTCAACTATTAAAAGTCCTTAACCAAAATTCTATTTTTACTAATTTAATTATTTAATTACTTGTTGTTCATTTGTTAATTTAATGTTGGCTAATTTATTATTAACTAATTATTGGTTAATACATTATTTCACAAGCCAAATAAATGTCTGTAATTATAACCCATTACTTAGTACATTTAGTCAATTAATTTAGTAAGCTTAGTAAGTTTTAATACAAATGATTCATTTATGAATAAAATGCAAATAGTGTTGCACTGTGATATTTAAAAATCAAAACTGCAACACTAAATGTTCTTTTTGACATTCTTAGTAGCTTTTAATGGTAAAGTGTTTGGTTGTGTACAGTTGAATAAATGACTTTCATATTTCCTTAAGCTCTGCTTAGACCACTAAGGCTTTGTTGTGACGCTACGGCTCACACAGCTCTAAAAAAGGAACCAGTGCTTGAGAAGAGCTGAGACTGTTTGAAATGAGCTTGAGGGATAAGGTCTATTTGGCTTATTCACTGTCAAATAGAGCATGTCAAAAGCTTTCATTTCTATAGTAAGGATATTGCTGTTGACATTCTATAAATGTTGGGAGCTTTGTTTATCTATTAAAAAAGTTCACACAGACAACTACAATTACATTATCACATTCTGATGTTACATCTCCTTCCCATGATTTATTTACAGTAATGCACAACCTCGAGTGCCCTATTGCTCTTCTAAAACGGTTACAAACAAACTATAAAATAACAAGCTTTGATTAATAAATGCGTTCATTAAAAGCAAAATCGTTATTAAACTGGTCTTCTGGGACGTGATCTAGTTCGGTATTTATAATGAATGTTAAACGCTCAGTAACATTTTTTCGTTTTCTCTAACAATAAAATACTGCCATCTAATAAACAAATTACAGAAAGCAGTTTGTAAAATAGTAGAAAAAAGTATGGTATGTCCCACACTGATGTGAATGTGAAGCGGGCAGATGTGAGTTTAAATGTCAATAATGTCATGAGTGGACAAACGGCTCAGCCAATCAGATGTAAGAACCGGAACAACCTTATTTTTTATTTATTTTTTTTTAAATCAGCACCTGTTTGGAGTTTATACATCTTTAAATCTGTTAAAATGCAGTGCAAGGTGAAGGTGGACAGCTTAGCACAGTGCATTGCATAAAGTGCAGTGCTACTAAAAAGTGGATCTCATTAACAGAGCGTTTACATCCAAGTCTACTGCCAACTATGTTAACACAAAGACACACACAAAGCTATGTGGGGGCTAAAAACGTAACCAGTTTTATCTAATAGCACAAAACAGCTACTGTAAAAAGGTGTCAGAACAAAAAGTGAGCTGCTGCTTTTTCCCTAAAGATTTCAGTACAAAGTGTCCCAGCTGACACCTGGACCGACGGAGAAATCAAAATTTCTTTCACATTATGTGATGCGTAGACATAATTTACTGGGGGAACAGATGGAATCGGGATGCACTGAGGGAAGTATAGATGATAGCAGAGATAACTGCTACTCTCCAGACAATGTTCTGGTGTTAGAATCCATGGGTCCTTTGTATAGATGTTACATATATGCATGCCACCTGCCAAAATATTGTTGCAAACCATGTATAACAGGAGCAGATGCAAAAAGAACAAAACAAAATAAAAAGAAATAGTTATGATAGGAACAATCGTTAAAATCTTAAAAATGTGTATTGGTTAAGAGAGGAAATTTCGAAAGACCAAAATGAAGAATTTGGGTGTTTTACCATCTGCAATACACAATACTTTTAAAAGCTTAGAGCATTGTTTTTAATAAGAACCAGATTAAAAAACACTTCCAAATATGTGTTAACAAAAACATGGCCGTAAGGGCTCAAGAGCATGGCTGGATTACTGACCGGGCCAGTGGGGCCAGCGCCCAGGGGCCCTTGAGGTTAGGGGGCCCCCTGGCCGAAAACTTTTTGCGATGCCTATCAACATTTATGGTACAATATAGTTTTATTTCCAAGGGCCCTCCATTTTAAGGATCCTCTGACTATTAGGGATTTGACCCCAGGGCCTCTTGGAGGCCCCTAGCCATGCTTTTGGGCCCCTTAGGAAAATGGATAAGGCGTTGTGGCACTGCTCTGATTCCGACTTCTGGCTATTAGGGGTCCTAGGAAAGAGGGGGGCATATTTTTAGAGGGCCCTGGTTATGAGAGGCCCTACCAGGGGGCCCTAGAGAAGAGCAAGGCATATCATTAGAGGGCCCTTGATCACGAGGGGCCCTTGACAACTCTTTGCCCAGGGGCCCAGACTATCCTTAATCCGTCCTTGCTCAAGAGTACTCTTGAACAACTCTTTCACACCCAACAAGTAATACAGCCTAAAACTTTAGAAAAAAAACTGTTCCTTTACCAGTTACCCTACTCTTTAAATTTGTGATGAAGTTCGGAGGTATTTGAAATGTGAATTTTAGTTCATTTAGCACAAGTTTCTCAGCTTCTTAAAATGCTCTTAAAGTTTATTTTGCTTGCATATATGTGTTGTGTTATTTAAATTTTTTTTTTTTTGGTTTGTATTCGATGAAGGTAGGTCGCAACTTAATGACCATGAGAATATGTGGGTCCCGGTCTAAGAGTGAGACCAGTTGAGAACCCCTGATCCAGACTGCTGACAGCATAAGGTGCAAAAGCCAACAACAGTCATACTTTTGTGTGATTGCATTACTGAAGGCTTAGAAAAGGAGTCTGTACATCATTCTGTGCATCCTACACCATTGCAGCTTTGTAGTGACAAAGTGTGTGTATGAATGTTGTTGAAAATCTACATAGCATCATAAAGATAATCACACAAGTGTCCATCAACAGCTGAAAAGCTGATGTCTAATATGAAGCAGATAGATAAGAGTCTTTTCTTTCTTTCTTTTTTAATAAAATTTTTGGCAAAACGATTTTTTTTTAATAGAAAGTTTAAATAAAAATAAAAAGTTTAATAAAAAGAGTGACTTAAAAGAGTGGATTACACTTATGGACATGACAGTTGGAAAACATAACTATGTCAGTAAAAACATTATCTTTTTGGTTCAATAAACAATCAGTAATTGTGTGTGGTTGTAGACATATATGTAAAAATATAAATATATATAAATGCTGAACAACAACTGAATTTAAAATGTAATGGTCTTAAACAATTGTATTGTTTCTAACACAATGAAGAATTATGAAAATCATTTTATCATCAAGTTTGCTAAATTCTAATTAAATTTACTGTTAGATTTTGGTGAAATTGAATGCTTTTAGTCAAAATAATTGTATGGCATCCTTGTTAAAATATATGCATGTGCAAAGTGAATGTAAACCCTGCACAGGCCATTTGTTCATGTAAAACAAGCCATATTTATATAAATGCATACCTTTTTGCATATAAGATGTTAAGATTTATTTCCTTACCTGCTCTGTAAATGAATTCTCAACTCTGATTTCTGCTGCAATAATAAGAATGAGTCGGTGTACTGCTTATTGTCTTTTCTCTCGCACTTGTCCTTTCTCCCTCTATGTGCTGTTTACACTTCCTCTCGAGCTTGTGTTGATACACTGACCTTTTAAGTCTGTACGCAAACTCTTTGTCTAACAAATTGCATGTTACCATGAGTGCACTAGTTGTAGCAGTGCAGTCCATTTTTACTACAGCCATCAGTATACAGTAGATAACTGATAGTAAAACATTAGACAATAATAGTTTACAAAAACTACGCATTATTTTTATTCGAATAAATAGTTTCATTTATTTTAAATGAAAACGATTCATACTCATCAGTGCCAAACTTTAATTTGATTTAATTTAAAATAGTTCAGTTTTGATAAATCAGACAAGAACAGGCGATATAGAATGGTCTACAGTTTGGGGCCTTGTAAAAAAAATAACTTTATAAATGTAAATTATATTAAAATTTAAAGAAAACGCACAATCAACTCGGTGTCGCCTCTGGGGTGAACAAACACAGCCATTTTTTTGTACGTTGGTGTACATTTTTTTTTACAAAGAACCCTTATTTGGGCTGGTCCTAAATACAAAAATCGAACGTGAAAAATTTAGACGCGAGGGGGCGATAGAGAGAAGCGCAGGGGAAAAAATGAGAAGCGCAAGCGTAAAAAATTAAAAGAGCAAGTAAAAAAATGGGCAAGGAAGAAAAAAGACATTTTTTGCTTACGGATTCCGTTTTTAAGTTCTCCAAACTTTTGGACCCCTTCTGACGCCATAGATAAAGGCGTATTTCGCTGTCCATTCTTCAAGAAAGATCCTGTTTTTGCTCTCAACTTTTGTCTTGAGATTTTTTGACAGAGCCATTTTTTAACAGCTAACAACACACGGAAATGCTGTTGCGTTTTTTTTTTCGTTAGTTTTTTTAATTAATAGCGCCCCCAAAGGTCAGTCCACAAATTTCACCCACATCAGCTCTCTTGAAGGTCTCGCATTTTAAAATAGCCTATCATTTTCATTAGCAAACCCCCTCCCCCATCCCGTGCATTGGCCCACCAGGTAATGATTGTAAAATATCCGGCCCGAAGCCATATTTAATTGTCGACCCCTGCACTATACCATCAAAATTTTAATTGATTTAAAAATAACAAAAAAAAAATTTTAAATTACAAAAAAAACGAAAAGAAAATAATTGCACATAAATCAAACATAATCAGTGAGACTGACCTCTCTCACTGACACTCTCGATCTCGCCATCCTCACAGCTTGTATACTCTGGTGTGGATCCGCCTTCTTCCTCAGAACTGCTGACTGACATTTGTCTCTTGTTGCCTCCACGCTTTGACTTATAGGGGCGGGGAGGTGGAGGCCGCATAGACTCTGATTGGTCAGAACTAAGTGAATCGTTACGCAGCATGCTTTGATTTTTTTCTCGCTTTGTTTTACGTGCCACAGAAGCCAAGTCAGTTTCAAGGTGACTCGGTTGAAATTTCCTGTTGCGTTCTGAAGGCTCCCTGAGTTCGGAGGTTCCGGTGGGAACGGCTGGACCCACACAAAACCCTGGGGCAGGTGGTTGAAGGGGATGATTTGTTTTTGAATTTTGCACTGCAGGTCCTCCTGAGCCCCCCATGGTCCTATCCCCCTTATAATTATTCTGCTGACCCTCCATAGATGGTTTGCGCTCCTCTGCCCACCTCCGGTTTGTTCTAGTTTTCATGCCTGGCTCACCAGCCTCAACCTCTGGACGGGGGCCTTTTAATTGCACACGTTTTTCCTGTTCCACTGCTTGGACCTTGGCTGTATTGTGTGAAGTGTTACTTTCACCTCTCTGCTCTTCTCGAGGAGGCTTCGGTTCACAATCTGTCCTTCTCGGCTCCTCAACACATCCCTGCAGCTCAGCGTGGCTTCTGTCCTGAGACCGAGTTTTCACCACACGCCTAGTCTCTCTCCGAATTTCCCCAGACTCCCACTCCTCTGATGGCTGCGACGGAAGTTTGGACAGTCCCTGACGTCTTACAGCGTTCGGTCCAGGTTTACTATTCTGATCTGAGGAGGATGATTGCTTTTTTCTGGAAAAGTCGTCAAAAAGGATAATCAGCATGACCAACAAAGCAATGGCAGATACTGACATTACAAACAGCACACAAAATAGTTCATCAAGTACATATAATATTGAGAAATTATTTAGTATAAAGATAATTCTAATGCATGTTTTAAACCAATTTGTCAAATCTGTATTTACCAGAGGTATTTAATTAGAATTTAAGAAGGTCCAGACCGTC
This sequence comes from Xyliphius kryptos, assembly GCA_025769995.1. Taxonomy (NCBI): domain Eukaryota; kingdom Metazoa; phylum Chordata; class Actinopteri; order Siluriformes; family Aspredinidae; genus Xyliphius; species Xyliphius kryptos. The sequence goes on along the minus strand of JAOUQT010295287.1, from coordinate 7,973 downwards.
ATAATTTCTAACTTGTGTTATGATATAGTGCCATATATATCCTGTATATCGAAATAGCCCAGTAGTTTAGCATTTTATGCCATCAACAACTGATTACAAAAAAATTACGAATATCGTTTAATATATTTTAAAACACACACAGAAAATGTAATGTGACCAAGCCAGAAAATATATACAAAATGTTAAAAATCTAGTTTTTTGACTTGAATTGATTTCTAAGTACGATAAATCAAGCTTTTAGATATTTTTTCTTATTTTAAGAAATCGTGACAAGATAAATTTACTTATTACACTGACAATGTTATTTGATTCATGTACATGTTTCTAGATTTGTGTTCATATTTCTTATTTTCTACATAGTTTTTTTGCAGTGTATTTATTGTTTTAAATGCTGAAAGGAATAAATTATTTAAAAAACTTGAACATATATTGTTTCAATTTTATTGGCGTCACCAGGCGACAATCATCACTAGAGCGTAGTGAACGAGTTGGAGTGTACATAGTAAAGATGGACCGAAGGTAAGCGGGGGCAGAACCAGCGAGTGTCCTGTAGGTCAGAGTCAGTACCTTGTACTGAATGCAGCAGCTACAGGAAGCCAATGGAGAGAGAGGAGGAATGGAGTGACATGAGTTCGCTTTGGCTGGTTGAACACGAGTCGGGCTGCGGAGTTATGAACCAATTGTAGAGTTCTGATTGTTGAAGTTGGGAGACCGACACAGAGAGGAAATTTATCACTAGAGCGCAGTGAACGAGTTGGAGTGTACCTGGTAAAGATGGACTGAAGGTAAGAGGGGGCAGATCCAGAGACAGTACCTTGTACTGAATGCAGCGGCTACAGGAAGCCAATTGAGAGCGAGGAGGAATGGAGGGGCATGAGTTAATATACAGGTACTCCAAAAGTCTAGGGTCACACCTCTTAATCACTGAGTTTAGATGTTGTATCCACATGTGCATGAAAAAACCTTTTTCCCGGGAACTCAAACAGCATCCATAAAGTCATGTTTAGGTGAGTATGGTGCAGAAGAACCTTACTGGCTTGAACTGGTGCAGGTGCATTATTTGTTGTTGTGAAAGTGACTTACAGCTGCTGTCCAGGATTGAGAGACGTTTCATCCACCACTCTGTCATACTCCAAGCGGAAATCTTCCAGCTCTCCATTTTCACCAAATGCACCCCACTCTGTATTCACGCACATCCTCCCCTCCTCGCCTTCCACCAGTTCCACCATGTGCATCTCCTCCATATAGCACACATTGCAGCCTGTCCCTGAGACAGTAAGCACCATGTTTACATGAAGGTTTTTATAAAAATACCTGGTATTTGTGAATAGCTTGTGCTTTTTATTGGATCTTACCCACGATCATGCCGACCTCACAGCTGCGATCTTCATAGTAACATGAGATCATTGTGGCCACCGTGTCATTTACCATCGCAACCACATCCATCTCAAAATCCTGTTTGGAAACATTTATCACATTTTAAAATTTATTTACAGGTCAATTTTTTCCACGTCGTTTTAAAAGGTACTTTAAACCCTGTACTGGCCTTACAGTTTCGTCACTACTTGAAATAAAGGTTTTACTTATTTTATTCAAAAAAACTTTTATTTATTGGGCACAATGCTGGTTGCTCTGCATCCACAAAGCAAACAGCAGCCTGGACAATAAAATCCTGGATATAAATATATAAATACAATGTACATATTGTTTTGTTAGCTTAAAAAGTTTACAGGGTTACAGTTTACAGTTACTTTGGGTCCGTGGGCCATAATTTTGTTTTTATGACATGCTACATGTGATGTAACTGACAATAAAGCCTCCTTGAATCCTTTACCCTTCTACCATCTTAACTGCCCCATAACTGGACGAAAACACACACAAACACACACACACACACACACACACACACACACACACACACACTTCTGACACCAAAGAGTGACAAATTGCTGCTAATACAACATTCATTTACTCATTATCTTCCGCTTATTCCATTACTAGGTTTGTGGTGGGGTTCCCTGTGCCCATCCGGGGGAGACCGTCTTGAGCGCTGGGCAGATACACCCAGGACAGGGCCCCCAATCTATTTCTAGGTACACATAGACACACTAAACGGGGAAATTTAAAGCATTCAATTTTCCTTGAACCCATGTTTTTGGAATGTGGAGGAAACCGGAAAACCCGGAGGAAACCCATGCAAACACATGGAGGACATGTCCTACACTGTGATGCTGCCAGGCCGCTCAAGGAGGATGAGTCCCCCACTGAGCCTTTTGTCCTCCCAAGGTTTCTTCCTAAAAAATAACATCATAACAGAGAGTTTTTTGTTGCCACTGTCGCTTCGGCTCGCTTTTTGGGGGTTTAGGCTTAGAACTCTGTAAAGCTGCTTTGTGACAACACACTGTTTTGAAAAGCGCTACAGTAAATAAATTACTTGAACTTGAAACTCCATCGAGATCGGGATTCGAACCGGGAATCCCCAGTGCTGAGCGAATGTGCTAACCACTAATACAATATATAATTTTCATTTTATACATGTATAGGCAACTGCTGGTAAACATACACTGTTTACATTTATAACATTGGACATGTTTTGCACCTGCAGCTCACACGTTAGTGGGCCACCTACACTGTTCCCTGCCACTACATGAAATGATTATTGTGCTGTATATTGTCTTGTCTTGTATTTATCGTAACTGTGTTTTGCACAATTGCACACGTGCACTGTATGCTGGGTTGTTTTACACTTTATGTTGCGCAGTTTGCTGTTCTGTGTTGCACTTGGTTCCAGGAAAACATAATTTCACCACTATATATTGTTGGAATGACAAATAAAACCACTTGAACTAACAAAAGTATCAGAACTAGCGCCTTAGCTAGCACCTTTGCATTCTGATGCAAAGCAAGTTTGGAGTATACACAATGTTGTAAATATGTCTCACATGGCAACCTGTAATATCTGACAGGATTTCCTTTACAGTTGTAGCTTCTCAGGCTAATGTTAAACTTTTGTTTAACTTGCTGGTCTTAGCTTAGCAATGCACAATGTTTACATTCTGTGAAGTAGCTTTTCTTCTATTTAACAACAGAAATGTGAAAATCCAGTGTGAATCAAGTTATAATTTAGATTTTTTTGCCACAAATAAGCAACCATAACCCATTAGCAACCGCTTTTTAAATATGGGATGCGGCCTCCAGGATTCTTGGATGTCTTTTCTTAGACAAACTTTATTGTCATTCAAAAACATTGTACAGTGCGCATAGAAACGGTTATTCATAAGATCCTGCTATTTCCCCTTAGGAATCAACAAATTATTCTGATTCTGCAGACATTCAAACTGGTGAAAATGTGCATCTGTTTAGGAACATGGGGTGATCATGGATCACTCTGACCTTTAGTTTGTCCATTAAGGAAAAATTAAATAAAAAAGATAGAACTAACTTATTGTTAATCCTTCTTAACATTGTCACTGTACTGGCATCATGCTAGCTCACCCCTCTCCTTTTGATGGCGTCTCTAAGCAGACCGACTACGTTGTTGCCTTCAGCCCCCGATGCTTTAAATCCTTTGGTCCAGTTGAGCAGTATTCCCTGTAGCAAACAAATGCATTCTTGGAAACATGGGAAACACATCACAAAAGAGGTAAACCTTCTATCTATCCATTATCTTCTCTAGGGTTGTAGTGGGGTTCCCATGTCCATCCAGGGGAGAACATCTTGGGCACTGGGCAGACACATCTGTCGCTCACACATCCACACACACAACTAACATACACTAACTAATTTAGAGCATTCAATTTACCTGGAATCCAGGTTTTTGAATTGTGGACACGGGGAGGACATGGAAACTCCCAGATCGTGAATCGAACCGGGAATCCCCAGCGCTGAGAGGCGAACGTGCTAACCATTAAGCCACCCTGCCGCCCTCCCTATTTTTCTAGTGCATTTTTATTTAGATTGTAGATTGCAAAAACTGACCTTATCCAAGTCTTCATGTCGAACAGGAAAGGAGAATGTAAAACCCAGAGGAAGCTTCTTATGCTTAATGTGATGTTTATCCAGGAAGTCAGATATGCATTCAGCAATGTAGTCAAAAAGCTAAACACAGAAAGATTAGGAATAATTCATCAGTGTGTTCGGTAACATCCCAATAGATTTTATTAATACTTTAAGGCCCTCACTTGCATCGCTTCCAATTGCATTGTGGATGTGGACATTTTTTTTACACTTATAACATGTTCTTACATGCAATAAAATGCCTACTAGCTAGTAGGTGCAAGTGGCTAGGAGTATTAAGCAGTAAGTGAAAATTCCTCCAAATGACCCACTGATTACATTTTATAGTAATCTCATGATTCAACTGAAGCTAAGATCATATATTTAAGCTAAAATTGAGCTATCTATCCATCCATCCATTATCTTCCGCGTATTCCTCTGCTAGGGTCACGTTGGGGTTCCCTATGTCCATCCATGGGGTCAACGTCTCGGGCGCTGGGCAGATACACCCAGGACAGGGCGCCAGTCCATTGCTGGGCTCACACATCCACACACACTATACAGGGCAATTTACAGCATTCAATTTACCTGGAATCCATGTTTTTGGACTGTGGAAGGAAACCAGAGAAAATCCACACAGACACGGGGAGGACATGGAAACCCAGATCGGTTTTCGAACCGGGAATCCCCAGCGCTGAGAGGCAAACGTGCTAACCACTAAGCCACCATGCCGCCAAAATGAGCTATACATAAAAAGTGAAACTTTCACAGGGCTGTGATATTTAGCATCAATTGACGGTAGAAAGATGACAGATGTAGTGTGTCCAGGTCCAAACGGATACTACATACTTGCTTACTACAGAAATCTATCGCTTTACCTGTTGACTAGGTAGGTCTTGGCTTTAATTCCCAATCAGAGAAGTTTGCATGTTCTCCCTGTAAGCAAGCGCCCCTCCTAACATTAACCCTCCCAAAAGTTCCAGGTTCCACCCACCTATCAAAATCATGCTAGGACATGAAGCGAAGAAACTGAAATGCCCTAGGAGCAAAAATTTCCATCATATTATATGTCCGAGTGACCTGCGATAGTTTGGTGAACCCTCCAGGATGGTTTGCTTACTTTTGTCCTATTAGTAGTGATTAGCATTAGCGGATTGAAAATGAATGAATGAAAGCAGGATCTTCATTCACCATTTCAGCTGTGCCTGTCATGGCATCTTCTGGAATGGAGTACATGTGGTACTTGGTTTCCACTTTCCAGCCCCTCTCTTCATCCTCACCCACCATCACAAGCATCACTCGGAAGTTGGTGCCACCCAGGTCCAATGCCAAAAAATCACCCACTTCTACAGACACACAAATAGTTCAAGGTTAATTAGGTTTATTTTATAGATTCATGCCCCTGCTAAACAGCAATTATGCAATTATACAGCTTTCACAATACTGTGGTTACCCACACATTCGGTGATTAAGCAGTATCCCATTTATTAGTTGGGGTCAGAACACAGAATTACACACAGCATCAATGGAACAATGAGGGTTGAGGTTCTTGCTCAAAGACCCACATTGGTCATTTCAGTGGACCTGGGATTTGAACCCACAATCCTTAGATTGCCAGCCCAACACAGAAACAACTGAGCCTCCACACCCTGAACTAAATAGTGTTAACTCCCTGACCTTAAACTTACCTGATCCTTCAGGAGTGGAGCAGACGTAGGTGGGCAGCATTTTAACGCTAGCCTCATCATGAGTATCTACCCTGAGCCCACGATGCATCTCCTTCTGCATCCGTCTCATCACCTCCCTCAGCTCTTCTTTACTCAGCTGAAACTCGGCCAGGATTTGATCCACCTGCACAAAAAAGAAGAAAAAAAAAACGCACAGCCAATGTTTATCCTGCTTTGAATGCATAAACACACATTCAGGCTCCAGTAAGATGCAAGATCCAAATCTTACCACCAAAACTTTTTCCAGAATAGATATGTACTCCCTGGGTACACGGAGTCCCTGCTGGAGCATGCCGGTGGGGTAGGGCATCTCTCTGGATCTTTTTGAAAAATGCGTGTGCGTGTGTGTCTACTGACTGCAAGAGTGTGTGTGAGCGACAATGCAATGCTCTTCTGCTCTTTTTAATGGCCCAAAAATGCATGGGCGGTGCAGGTGCACTGTGTGCACACCCCTCCCACATACACTAACAAATATCACCTGACTCATCATGTTAGAAGTCAAGGATGCACAATTTGGTTAAGGAACGTTCTCCAAAGGTCATTTGATGCAATGTTAAAAAGTTTATTGCAATGCAATTGCACTGAGATTAATTTAAAACCCTGGACTTCTTGCATTTTTACAGTAATAAATATAGGAAGTCTTTACCACGTTAATAATAGACATAGAGACCTGCCCTCAATCCCCTTAAACACCTTTGTGACGAGGACAGAGCGCCAATCCATCACTAGGCACACACTCACACACACACACACACACACACACACACACACACACACACACACACACACACACACAGACTATAGAGGCAATTTAGAGCAGCCAATTTAACTTAAATCCATGTTCGTGGACCGTGGGAGACCTGAAAACCTGGAGGAAACCCACCCAGACACAGGGAGAACATGGAAACTCCTCACCGATTGGGATTCGAACCAGGAATCCCCAGCACTTAAAGGCAAACCTGCTAACCACTATGCCACCGTGCCGCCCCAAACACAGACATTAGTTTATTCATTTATTATTAATTCATTCATTCATTATCTTCCTTGGAAATAAGCGGAAGATGAGGGTCAAGGGGGGGGATGTTCCCCCCATGCCCATTCAGGGGAGAACATCTCGGGCGCTGGGCACACCCAGGACAGAGTGCCAATCCATCGCTGGGCACTCACTCACCCATCCACACACTCAAACACACAATATATGGGGCAATTCAGAGCATTCAGTTTACCTTGTATCCATGTTTTTGGACTGTGGGAAACCCACGCGGACATGGGGAGGACATGGAAACTCCAACCAGATTGGGATTCGCTGAGAGGCGAACGTGCTAAACACTAAGCCACCATGCCGCCCCATATCATAATACTTAAAATAAAGCGTCATTATTTGAGCTTTCCAGTGTTCTGACTGGTTAGTCGGTCAGGTCAAGCTCAGGAACATCATGTCCTAATAAAATCAACTCATCTGAGCAGCTGAATGTACTGAATGACCAGGTTTACAGCATTATTACTTAACAGATGTCACTGCAGTTTTCCAGGATGATCAGATTGAGGGGTTTATAGAGAGCATGAGGAATCACTTTCAACTGACCACCACAGTCCTGAAAGTTTTTGGTCTGTGCAGGAGGACAGGGCTGAGTGGATCCACTTACTTCAATAAAGGTTCTCAAGGTCAGGGACAGTAATAAAAGTTAATTTGCTTGTATTTAAAGCTAAACACAGTTCACCAGTTTATTTAGTCATTTAAAGATACAGATGTATTTTCTTATTATGGTGCATTACATACATCAACCTCATTCTGAATTCTGCGCTGATTTAATACAGACCTGGCACATAGTCAGTTATTCGATCGTGAGTGAGTTTGTGAAATTGATTTTCGGTTATATTTAGTAACAGGTTGCACTAAAATGCACAAAGCAGCTCTAAATTTAGAATGCTAAATTTGCACATTTTATCTCATCAGATAAATAAAGTGTTGCTTAAAGTCCAAACTGATAAGTTACTATGTGCTGGAGTAGTGAGATCTGCTTCAGTCGTTTTTTTTTTTTTTTTTATCATGGGATTAAACTATAGGGGTCTCCTGCACTAAGAACCTTCAAACCCCAAAATCATTTACTTACATTTTTGGAACTGCAAGTAAAGACCTGTGTTAGTGTGTTATTACATTATTATAATAATAATACATTCATTCATTCATTATCTTCCGCTTATTCCTTTATGAGGGTCGCGGGGGGGGTTCCCCATGCCCATCCAGGG
>JAOUQT010295085.1:0-16728 GCA_025769995.1 Xyliphius kryptos | reverse complement strand
CCCTCTGACCACTGTGCAAGACTGTGTATGTGTCATTCCCAAGACGAATTGACGCTGTATTGGCCGCAAAAGGAGGCACACGCCATCCTAATAAATTATTGTGGTCTAAAACCAGGTGTTTCAGTTTCATTGTCTAAACCCTGTATGTATATATATATATATATATATATATATATATGTGTGTGTGTATCCATATAAATGGCCCGCCCTGTATATATATTCACATTAGCTTTATTAACGTTTGTGTAAATTACAAAGTTGCTGAAGATTTTTAACATTTATATATAAAACAAATATAACAGTAATATTGATGAATAATGTAATTCCAATGAAGAATTAAACAAAAATATCTCAACTTTTTATAATAATAATAATCGTAATAAATAAATAAATAAATAAATAAAGAAGTCTTAATAAATCAAAATATAAAAAAAAACTTTAATTAGATTTTTAATTTTCAATAACTGTATAATTTGTCTATGTTTAATGTAATTATGTATAATGTATAATTAGTGTGTAATTGTCAGTGTGTATGTGTAATTGTCAGTGTGTATGTGTAATTGTGTGTGTGTGTGTTCCAGTATTTTTTACTTGTTTATTTTAATTATAAAATTATGGATCATTGTATCAAATTTGAGCGGCACTGTGTTGCAGAGGATAGTGCTGTGACATCACAGCAAGAAGGTCCTGGGTTCGATTCCCCGAGTGGGGCGACTCGGGAAAATTCGATGTGGAGTTGCATGTTCTCTCCACGTTTGTGCGGGTTTTCTCCAGGTACTCCGGTTTCCTCCTGCATTCCAAAGACATGCATGATAGGTTAATTGGTGTCTCTAAATTGCCCATTAGTGTGTAAATGTGTGTGTGATTGTGTGTGTGTGCCCTATGATGGATTGGCGCCCTGTCTATGGTTGTTCCTGTGATTGCACCCAGAGTTACCTGCATAGGCGCTGACCTACTCGTAAAAGTAGGATTAAGCGGTATAGAAAATGAATAGCAAATAAATCTCATAGACTTGGCAAACCAAACTCAAACAATTTTATGTCATCGATATGGCTGTGTTTTTTTTTTAAACGTGTCTGGGGCAAACCCAACCTTGCAACACCCTTCCTGAGTCTGATGTGAAAATTTATGATCCAACAATAGGATTATAAACACTGTTGAGTAAATATCGGTCAGAAGTCTTGCTGGGTTTGTTTAACTCGACTGGTCAAGTTACACAATTGAGCTTTTCTATAGTGGTTATACTGAACCTGCTGTGGTAGCCTTGATTGTGATTACATGCGCCCCTTGTGTGCATATGTATTAAGGGAATGCAAAACAGTGGAGGTTCTAATTGGCCTGTTCTCTGCAAAGGTCTGTCAGTTGGCCAATAAGATTTTACTGTGGGCAGGAAGTTTTTTTCTCTTGGATGTCATGCATTCAGAGAGTGATAGAAGTTATCTATGTTTGTTAACGCAAATATTTAATTAGCCGATCACGTGACCGCAACTCAGTGCATTTTTAAACATGTAGAGGAGGTTAAGACAACATTCTGAAGTACAAACCGATCATCAGAATGTAGAAGAAATGTGATTTGAGTGACTATGCATAACGTGGCATGGTTGTTGGTATCAGACGGTGCTGGTCTGAGTATTTCAGGAACTGTTGCACTACTGGGATTTTCACACAAAACCATCTCTAGTGTTTAAAGAGAATGGTCAGAGAAAGAGAAAATATCCAGTGAGTGACAATTTTATGGATAAAAATGCTATGCCTCTGAGAGTTCAGAGGAGAATAGACCGGCTGGTTTGAGATGATAGAAGGGCAAGAGTAACTCGTTACCACTTGTTACAACCAAGGAATGTAGAATACCATCTCTGTTGAAAGTATGATACGAAGAATTAAGGCAGCAAGGTGTACCTAATAAAGTGGCTGGTGAGTGTATCTCATAATGTTAAAATGCCGAGCGATTCACTAGAAAGAGGCCCAGATTATAATAGTATTCTATACTATTATAGGGTTCTTTGTTCAGAAAGGTTTAATCCCTTAAAGAACCGGAAAAGTTCTTTTTTCTGTACGCCTGTAAATTAATTTGCAGCACAAAAGGAAAAAAAAAGGGTTGCGGTTTTCATCTTTCCTTTGAAAGAACCCTTAAAGGTTCCAAGGGTCTAAGGTTCCGGTTCCGTGCAATCAATTACACAGACATTAAAGTGTATCCTAACGGGAGTTACAGCAGAATATTTGAGGCCTCTTTCGTGTAGTATTATGCATCATATCTTCAGTTTTAATGTCTATTAAGGCTTCTGGCAGTTCAAGGGGCAGCACGCTGGCATATTGGGTAGTGCTGTCACCTCACAGCAAAACGGACAAAAAGAAATCTCTGTGTGGAGTTTGCATGTTCTCCCCATGTTCACACTGGGTTTTTTCTGGGTACTAAGGTTTCCTCCGCATTCCAGACATGCATGCCAGGTTAATTGATGTCTCTCTCATAAGGAAATACGATGGCAGTAAATCTTCCATGATTCCAAATTATCAATTCCTATGAGCATTTTCAACAACTTAATGTCCTTTTTTCTTAAACAATACACTAAAGTCTGTTAAATAAGTACACTAAATTACTTAAAGAGAGTAAATTATGCTAATAGGGTTCTGTAGATATTATTCTTTCATATTCTAGTTCTAAACCCCCCCCCCTCTGTCCCAGCAGAGGGCAATGTTGCTTAAAGTAAACTCGCTCCCTTCGTCCTAGGAGTGTTTACAGCTTTGGCTTCTATCTGAGATTTATTCTCTCTGTTCCAATGAGATGTACTACTACACTTCCCCTCATTTTTTTATTCACTCAAGTCCATTTAATAAAATCTGCCGCTGTCACAAATATGAAATCGTGTGAAAAAAATACAGATTAATACAGAGCATGCGGTAGCAGATTGTGTAGATAGGATGGGAGGAGTGGAATGAGGTGGAATGTGAAAATTCATTGCTATGGATTCGGGGATGAGTTACGACAACTCCAGCCCCAGCTCCTGCAGCTCTCCGGTAGAGAAGGTCACTCAACCTCAAGAACATAAATATTGATTTTCCATCTTCCTTCTTCCTCCTAAATCAACTTCCTGCTTAAATAAGAAAAAGTTATTACCGAGTTGGTGAAGATATTTATAGTCAGGATTTCAAACTGCTTTACTCTGTGTTTGTCTTTTTCCGCATCTCTCCGTCGCTTCATTTCTTGACTCAACTTGCATATGTTTTCATTTTAGGGTTCCTATTTGCTGGAGCAGATTTTCCAATTTTCTGAGATGATGTCCTATTTGGAAATGCTTATTGAATTTGAGTTTCGGAACCCACCATGCCTTCAGACTTGGGCCGATTAAGTAAAATTAATGTATAATACTACAACAATAAATCAGATGGATGTAATGGTCAAGTTTCCATATACTTTAGGTCATATAGTATATGTAGGGAAGTTATTGTAGTGGGTAGAGCGGATGCCTAGCTGATGTTAGGATGGTCTTCAGTTTGATTCCTGGGTCCTTTCTGTTTAGAGTTTGCATGTTTTCCCAGTGTCCCCATGGTTTTTTTTATCCAGGTTCTCCGGTGTCCTCCCACAGTCTGAAAACAGGCTATAGGCTAATTGGGGTTTCTAAATTGCATTTACATCTCACACGAGATTGGGAATCTCAGTCAGCCTATTGCACAGAGCACACCTGTGCAGCCAGTCATTGCTGGCGGATATATATAAACATTACAAATAGCAAGTAATGTCTAAGACCTAAGTACCTAATAATTGAATGGCATTTGTCTAACAGAATTAGAAGATTCTGATACAGAACGCTTATACCATTGAAACGTGTTATTTAAATAAATCCATCCCTCCCACTCTACCTCCACCATGTTTCTGTACCTCCACCCTGCCATAAATCATCCTTCCCTTCCACTCTCCCTCAATCATCTCACCCTACTTCTATCCATCCCTTTCTCTCTCCATAATCCCATTACATATCCATGTTTCCATTCATCATCCCTTCCTACAGCCATCCCACCCTTTCTCCATCTATCGCCATATCTCTCCATAAACCCTCCATAAACTCTCCCTTTATTCATCCATGGCCCCTGCATAATTTCACCTCCCCCACGCTTACTACAGCATCTCTTTTTACTGGCAACCTTCTGTCTGTCTCTATGTCAAACTTCAGACCCCGCATCACTACTACATACTTTAGTGTCCACCAAAGCTTTTAAAATTTCATACATAGGGAGCATTGCAATGGAAACGAGATGACTCAATACAAGAAATAGTTCAGCAATTTAGCCTTTGTAGGGCGGCACGGTGGCACAGTGGATAGTGCTGTGTCCTCACAGCAAAAAGATCCTGGGTTAGAGCCCCAGAGGGGTGACTTAGGAAATTTGTGTGGAGTTTTCATGTTTGCTCCAGATTTCTCCGGGTACCCTGGTTTTCTCACGCATTCCAAAGATGTGCCTAAAAGGTTAATTGGTGTCTCTAAATTGCCCGTTATTATGTGTGTGTAGAAAAAGAATGAGCGAATTTAGCCTTTGTTTTGTATGAAACCTTTTTTGTTTTGGACAATGGGTTTAGCTAATAGCATTACTAACGATGTGTGTGTGTGTGTGTGAATTCTAAAGCAAGTTATAAAACATGAGCATTTTATGATGCTTGGAAAAACAAATATGTGCTTGCACAAAAATATGATATATCAACAAATACTGCTGAGGAAAAAAGATCAGCTTCATAATCGCATAAGCTGCATAAATCCAATTATGAAAATATTGACAAAAAGGGGCTTCAGCAAAACAAAAATCCACAGAAGCATTGGCATAAGTACTGGGATGATGTCACTATATGATGTCTCAGGAAAGGGCAACAATGTCTCTGCATACAAAGTGGAATACTTGACTGGAGCGAGTACATACTCTCAACCGCAATCCATTATCTTTATCAACCTTTGACCCAAAACATTATGGCAGGTGAATTATGGGATAATTCAGGTTTGGATAGAATATCTATCAAATTAGTCTGATATCTGGGAACTTTTCACTTGCTTCTTAAGGTATAATAGGTATTTGGACACACTACAAGGCATAACAGACTAGATTGTAATACTAACCAGCAGGAAGAATGCCATCCATCACCTGTAACGTTATTATGTCAGGAATTAACATCAAAGCTTATTTTTTTGTTGCGACAGACTTGAAGCTCCAAAAGTGTGACAATTGAATATAAGCTGATTCACACTGAGTTGTAGCAGAGCAAAATTAGAAGGTGCAGTTTCTTTTATAAATGTGAAAGTGAAAATGATACATTTTGCCACTTTGTTTTGCACACAACGGAATTGGTCCTCTGCATTTAACCCATCCGTGCAGTGAAACAAATACATAGACACACACAGGTGAAGTGAGCACACGTGCCCGGAGCAGTGAGCAGCCATCACAGCGTCTGGGAAGCAACTGGGGGTTAGGTGCATTGTCCAAGAGCACTTCAGCCATGACTTGTCGGTACTTGTAATCGAACCAGGGACCTTTCGGCTGCAAGGCTGGTTCCTTAACCACAAGCCTACAACTGCCCCCCAAAATTTTTATAATAATAGTAAGAAGAAACCACAAGTGTAGAGCATAAATGCATCAACATTTCTCTTAGCAATGAATAAGCACTCATCTCCCGAGCATGCCGGATGTTTTAGCGTTTGTCCCGTTTCAATATCTCAAAAGGGTATAAGAAACACAGAATATCAGGTGTAATAACAATAATAATAATACTTGAAAAAACTATATGCTGAAAGGCGTGCTAAGTGCTTGCTGGGATTAAACTGTGGAAGTGGGCGGGGCCAATTGATCATTACTGTCTAACTAGAGTGCTCAATAAACTGCATGGTGGTTAGAAATGTCTCTATGGACTAGCAATTATGGCTATGACACAAATAATATATCTTGTGTTTCTGTTAGAATTTTCTATAGCATACTTAAAACTAGATGACAGCTTAGCTAATCGGCTAGGCACTTTTCCGTCCGTATGTCCACTCCGTGAGGTAACAGGATAAAAGGCAAATATTTGCTTACTATCGTGCTTATGTATGTATGATGAGGTATCAAATTTAAAACCTGATGCTTTACTAGTCTGCATATCCGATGTATGTCGTTGATATTAATTTGTTAAATCTTCGGCAAACACCTTGTAAAAAACACCGGCATAATGATAATAATAATATTAATAATAATAATATTTAGAAGAACAATATTCTGAAAGAAATTCTACCGGTAGCAGGTTAAAACACAAAGTACTTAATGAAATTAACCTGCGGCAGTGGGCGGAGACAGTTGATGATTACGTTTTAACTAGACTTCTTGATAATCTGCCTTATAAGGCTACATGGTGGTTAGAAAACACTCTATAGACTACTTGCATTGCAATAAGAAGTGTGCGGTAGTGGTTGTGCATGTAGTCTATTTCGTCAGCTGCCCAGTAAGGCAGTGGGCACAAGCAAAATGTATCTCAGTATAAATAATTATTGATCATTATACTGTAGTCTCTAAACTTAACTTTCAATAATGTAGTCAATTGCCAATGACTTGTTGAAACACTTCAGTTTACATTATTTAAACCTCTTAACAAGGAAAGTCATTAACAATTCTAGCCTTATTTAAAAAAAACAGCAACATAGTAATACAAACCTGATTCCAAAAAAGTTGGGACAAAGTAAAAATTGTAAATAAAAATGGAATGCAATGATGTGAAAGATTCAGAATAGAACATAGATGACATATCAAATGTTTAAACTTAGAAAATCTGAAATTTAAAGGGTGATTTCAAATTTTGTGACAACAACACATCTCGAAAAGTTGGGCCAATGTTTACCACTGTGATACATCCCATTTTCTCTTTACAACAGTCTGTAAATGTCTGGAGATTGAGAAGACAATTTGCTCAAGGTGAGGGACAGGGATGTTAACCCTTGTCTAATGTAGGATTCTAGTTGCTCAACTGTCTTAGGTCGTTTTTGTTGTATCTTCCGTTTTATGATGTGCCAAATATTTTCTATCTGGACTGCAGGCTGGCCTGTTTATCACCCAGACCCTTCTTCTACGCAGCCATGATGCTGTAATTAATGCACCATGTGGTTTGGCATTGTCATGTTGGAAAATACAAGGTCTTCATTGAGAGAGACTTAGTCTGGATGGGAGCATATGTTGCTCTAAAACCTGAATATAACTTTAAGCATTGAATATTTGATATGTTCTATTGTGTTCTATTGATATGTCTATGTTCTATTGTAAATTAAAAATCAGTTTTAGACATTTGTAGATTATTGCATTCTGTTTTTATTTACAGTATTTACACGGTATCCGAGTGGGAGTCAAGCGGCATCTTAAAAATGTATATTAGAGGAGGATTGTCTTTTCTTGGGTTCAGTGATTCATCTGATAGAGCTTTTACAGAGCAAATAAATAAATATGTCTTGCTGTTTCAGGCACTTATTCAGAAAATTAGTCTCGAGTGAAGGCTAGAGAGTGGTGAAAGTCCTTCTGTCAGAACTGTTACAGAATCAACAATGAAAAATAAGTTACTGAAATCACATTGCGTCTTGTTGTTGTGTTTGTTAATTGCTGGAAGCTAATCAGAAAGTTAGACACAGACAAGTATATATCTTTCATAAATGAAATTGTGTTATTGTGAACATTTAAAGATTTTTATACACTAAGAGTCATGATTCTCAGTGATGATTCTCCGCTGAACATCAATGGCTCCTTCATGTAAATTGTTGAGAATTACAAAATGACTTGTTTAACTTGAGACGGATCTCTTCTGGTTGCTCAACACCAGTTCCATTACTGAGAATTTCCTAACACTAGCTCTACTTTTATATTTGGGACAAATGCATCTCAATTTATTTACCTGCATGATCACAATAAATTGGGGGGTCTCTATATTCCTCTTTACTGTAATAATGGATTTAAATATAAAAAGACGGCAGCATGGTGGCACAGTAGATAATTCTGTAGCCTCACAGAAAGAAGATCCCGGGTTCTATACCCCGGGTGGGGAGACTCAGGACATTTCTCTGAGGAGTTTGCATGTTCTCTCTGTGTTGGCACTGGTTTTCTCCGGTTACTCCGGTTTCCTCCCGCATTTCAGTAACATGCATGATAAGTAATTGGTGTCCCTAAAGTGCTCGTTAGTGTATGAGCATTTCAAAAACATGCACAATAGGTTAATTGGTGTCTCTAAAGTGCTCGTTAGTGTGTGAATATGTGTGTGATGTGTGTGTATGTGCCCTATGATGAATTGGTGCCCTGTCTAGGGTTGTTCCTGCCCTCTCGTTTAGGAACCAGTGCGCCAGTTAGGCACTGGCTTCGCTGTGACCCTAGAACTACTATTAAGCGGGTATATAAAATGAATGAATAATTGAATTAATAAAATAAAAAAGACCAGATTATTATTATTATACAATATCTTACAGGGCGGCACGGTGGCGCAGTGGATAGTGCTGTGTCACAGCAAGAAGAACCCGGGTTCGAGCCCCGAGCATGGCGACTCGGGAAACTTCGGGAAACTGTGTGAATGTGTGTGCCCTATGATTGATTGGCACACAGTCTAAGGTTGTTCCTGCCCTTGCGCCCAGAGTTGCCGAGTGGGCACCGGCTTCCCTGTAACCCTTAAACTAGGATTAAGTGGGTATAGAAAATAAAAGAATGAATAATATTTTACATCTTTACTAAATACGCATTTATGTAATTCACAGAGGTGATTGTAAGTTTGTGAACCCCTATACATTTTCTAAAATTTCATAACTGTAGGTAAAGATAACCCAGATAAACAAATAAAACAATAATATTATACTTGGTAACTTACTTGGTAACACTTGGTAACAATAAATGATCCGATATTACACATTTGTTAGTGGCAAAAGTATGTGAACTTTTACTTTTAGTATCTGGTGTGATGTAACACACTCAAATTGTCACAGCAGGGAGTGGAGAGACAGAGAAAACAGAAGTTTAGAATATTATAATATATAATAATAATAATAATAATAATATAACTGAATGTGCAGACCATTTTTGACTAGTATTCATTAGCAATAATAACTATTGTAAATCTAAATAAATGCTATGTGACAGTCAAAGCCTCCAGGAGAAACGTATTGGATTCTCCAAGCTAGTACTATACAGTACTGTGAAAAATATTAAGCTCCTAAATTTTTTAAGGCTTTAAGAATTTTCTTAAGATTTAAAAGGCTTTAGTTACGCAGGGTTTGGCTTGATCATTCTGAGTGTACAGGAATTGTGTCAGGATATGTCGCCCTAGAGGGTTTGTTTGTACTTGCAAATATTCATGATGCGACAGATGGAGCTCCTGATTATTAACATGGGGTTAAACGTCAGCCCTAAAAAAAGACAAAGCAGATTTGATGAGTACAGAGTCTCAAGACTTTGTCTTTGTTTTCTTCATTTTGTTGAACATTTCCTTACTGTCTTTTACACTTTGCCCAGCAAGTGAAGGAAAAGTTGGAATAATAGGTCATGAGGGACCAGAATCAAAGTATACTCCAATTTCTCTTCCTTCTCATCTCTCCCTTGACTCCTCGAGTTGTCTGTCTGGTGTTGTATTCGTTATTTCACTCCTTTTTGTTCTTTTCTGTGCTTTGTAATTTGTTATCTAAGTGCCCCAGATATGGAGAGATCCAGCCTTTCAAGGCATAAAAAACACATTACTTGGCTAAAACCAAATAACGGAACAATGTAGAGGAAGTATATGATCAAACTAATATCATAACTGGTCTACTGTAAAAATATACCAAATAGTTAATTAATCACAGAATGGGTACAGTTTTTTACATTGATTAATCACATTCTTTTTTGCCCTTTAAACTGGCACATTATTAACACTACTTGTCACTATTACATAATGGAGGCCAAGCAAACTCCACTATTTAAACATTTGTTGCAAGCATAAGTGTTGAAATTAAATGCAAGGCATATTGAGAAATATGATGTATATCGTTAAGGTAATTAGCTCAGCTGTTTCTTCTCCTTTGCTCTCTTGCATCTTTTAATATCCCTCAATTTGTAAATTGTAACTATGCATGCTAACTGAATGACCGGTTCTGCTGGGGACACTATCACCACTACACACCTTTACAGACTTTTATTTACAGATAAGGATGGGATTCCCGTCTTTCTCACTTGAGAAGGTAAACTAAATAATCAGGGGCTTGACCATGAAGAGCCTTAAATCTAAGAAGCAGAATTTGGAATGTAATTCTTATGTTAATAGGTGACCAATGGAGCTGTGCACAGACCGGCGTGATATGCTTATATTTGTTTGCATCAGTTAGAAGCCGAGCAGTTGAGTTAGTGACTTGGGAGGGAGTGACTTAGAAGGGAGACCATAGAGCAGAGAGTTACAGTAGTCCATTCGGGAAGTCAGAAGCGCTTGAAGATAGAGGGTGTATACGGTCGATATTGCAAAGATGGAAGACTATGTAGGGCTTGAAAGACAGAGAAGGCACATCCAAATATGATGCCCAGATCTAAACACAACAAGAAACAGATTCTTCTTGGGAACAAATATTTAAATTCACCATTCTTACAAATCTTGAACTTTCTGTTAAGTATAAACATCAGAGACCAGATATAAATGTCATAGACAGACTGAATGCAAGCCGTATGAATAGCAAATAAAAAAAATAAAATGGACATCCAGATTGAACAGTGAATAGGATCATGTGCTTTGTATGGAGGAGTAGTTCAAGCCTGAAATATCACCACAAATATCAATCTACCCAGCAGTGAACCATTGGCTGTGCCTGAACCCACCAGAGGGTTAAAAATGCAAATAAAGCATATGTATAGTTTCAAAATAATAGCACTCTAACATCACTAATGTATTTAATTACTGATTTTGCCAGAAAAAATAATACTTCAATATGGGAAATAATTCATGACTAGGTGTAGCTGCTTATTGGGCAAACAAACAGAATCAAATTTCATAAAATGCATGCTGGTAACTGGGTGTAAATGACTTGTTTTATAAATGGGGCCGGTTAAAATTAATAGTTAGGAGTACAAATATTCCACAGCTGAAACCTGTGTGCCCAAAAAAATAGATGTGGCCTTGCTTGTAGAGTCATCTTTAAAAAGACATACAGAATAGCCACCGCTACTGTCGTGATGTGAACTGCCTCCCACCCTCACATACTGTTTGCTTCAATTGAACTCATCTAGAAAACTATTTATTACAGGTGTCTGAGATTGATTTCAGGAGAAATTATGGGATTCCTGTATCCATAGCCTGTTCGCATCTGTGATCTGTGAGCTGTGTGAACTGTGTAAGTCAGTTCTGTACAATAATTTCACACGTGAGTAATACTGGAACATGTGACTGAATGATTCGGGTGATTAAAGCTTTGGCTGTGATAAATGCATTTAAAAGTGTGACATCTCCCAGGAACTGTGGCTAATAGCTGTTAATGGGAAAAACAAGATGGCCACCAATCGCACACCTTTTTAGTTGGCGCCATGCGGTTCACATGCTAATTATAGGGGTTTGTTTAGGTAATATTACTTTTTTTACAGAACAAATAAAATGATACATATGACATAACAAAAAAAGCAAGTGTGATAGTCAAGACCTCCAGAAGAAGTGTAACTGATTTTCAATTTTCTGGACAATCCTGTACATTTCTGTAAGAAAAGTCTTATTCACATGTGGAGACATTCTGTAAAGATGTTTAAAAAATAAAACATAAAAGCAAACACTATTAATAAAGTGAAGTAAACTAAAGAGGGATGGCAGGATGAAAGACAAGTGTATCCTTACCTTCATAGTGGTATACAGTCATTAGGTACACCCTGTTATTAAAATGCTGGAACCTCTTTTGCCTTTAGAACTGCCTTAATTCTTTGTATCATACTTTCAACAGAGATTGTACATTACTTCTACATTCTCCTTCTACAGGTGTTCTACATTTCTTGGTTGTAACCAGTGGTTATTTGAGTTACTGTTGTCTTTCTATAATCATCTCGAATCAGTCTGTCCCCATTCTCCTTTGACCTCTAATTGATATCATTCATTTTCATCCACACAACTGTCCCTCACAGGATATTTTCTCTTTTTTAGTGTATTGTGAAATACATTGAAATACTCATCACAGCACCATCTGGCACCGACAACCATGCCATGTTCAAATCCACTTACATCACATTTTCTCTCCATTCTGACCACCGTAACATGACTAAATACATGGAATTGCGGCCATGTGATTGACTGATTAGATATTTGCATCAACAAGCAATAGTTAACACGTGTATTTATCATTAACAAGTGTATGTATGAAGAGGAATTAAATTTAAAGCCTTGCTGGATGAAACGCTACTGGTCCCCTTCTTTGTCTATCTGAGGCCATTGACAGCAATATTTGAAATCTCTGCAAACCCCTTGTTCAATATACTGGCAATTGCGAGTGTAGCGGTTAAACTCAGTAACACAACAGCAGCATAAGTCAAGTGTAAAGATATTCTATAAGTTTTACTGTGTGCTTTGTATACAGTGTTCCCTCGCTACTCTGTTGTTCGATTATTGTGGATTCGCTGTTTCGCGGATTTAAAAATATATTTATTTAAAATATTTATCACAGAATTTTTGCTGTTTCATAAGAATTTGTGTAGTATATAAATATGAAAAAACACAAAAAATGTATAAAACTCTATTTAAATTATTAATGATATCATATTAAAAATAGTCTGTAGCACAGCCATTTATTGGCTCAGTAACCGTCGCAGGCTGTTTTCTTATAAACCTAGGAAGGGTTCTTAAAAAACTTAAAATAATGTGTCATTATTAAAATACACATGGTTGCCCCTATTTCAGGGATTTTCACGGAGGGTCTTGGAATGTAAAACCCTCAATGAGGGAACATTTTAATCCAATCCAGTTCTTCTGGAGACTTTGCCTGTCGCACTTGCTTCATGGCTTCATTGCTCTGTTGTTATACAGTATGTTCATCATCATCATTCTGGTTGAAGAATGAAAATTCGTGAAAAATGTAAAGACAGTGGTGCTATAAGAGTGGGCTGGGCTTAATTTATCTATCTGCTTTCAAACAGGGTGACATCACTTATCTGAATTGAGAGGGCTCTTGGAGGGAAATTGGGAGGGAAATGTATGTAGAAGAGGGTAGATAGTCATAGCCTTCACTATCGCAGACAATGGAGAGCAATAATTTATTAATGTTTGCTAAAACAAATGAACTGTTGTGACTGATTCTTTCAAAAATAATTTGCATTACTATTTTTGTGATGACATCACGTATAATGGAACAATTAATCTATAGATCAACCACATGATTTGTGTTATCAGTCATCCTGAATTATACTTCATACCTATATAAAGTATTATTTATACTTAGATGGATCTTTATGAATGACCAGAAGATGCTGCTGTTGCTCTGAGTTTGTTTTTTTCCAAATGATTTAATTTTTTACTTTTACATCTACAGTTTAGAATTCTCCTTTTTAACTTTTAACTTGTGCTGTTAATCTCCAAACACACTGTACATGAACAGATGAATAGATTCAGGGGCGTTTTTACAGTTGCTATGGATACGTTTTTCTTTTTCTCTTTGTTTTTTAAAGAAACATGAATGCCCTGCATAATGTGGAGATGTTCCTAATGTGTTTCTGGAGTTTATGCATTTAACTGTCTGTCTGTCTGTCTGTTTGTCATTTTCAATTTTATTCTGAAATATACGGTATATTGTTTTATCTCAGACAAACACAATTATAGAGACAATTATAGAGACAAACACTAATTCTATAGCACGAGAGCTAAAAACACGGATATGCACTCGTATTAATCCTCACAGAGGGGAATAGAGTACAAGATCGCAGTGTGGCATCGACATCTACTGTTCTGTTATATGCCACGAGCAGTGATTTCACATTTCACCCCCAAGCGCAAAAAGTGCATCAATTATTTTTTGGCGTCTCAGAAATGCAAATAGATTTCAATTAATAACCATTTCCAGTACTCGTATAAACACCACTTAGTCCCGGGACAGTAACCCGAAGACAAATCTCAAAAGATAATTATTACAAAAGGAGCTAATTAATTCAGGTAGGAAACAGATCTGGTGTGAATCTCTCCTGCTAACTCTCTCTCTCTCTCTCTCTCGTACTTCCTTTCTCATTCTCTCACTCTCTCTCACACATATTCATAAGTAAAATATAAAAAAGCTGTTAATGTGACTGAGACTTTCAGTTCATACTTTTTGAACATCCAGATAAGGTGAAAATGTCACCTCTTTATTTTAAGGCTAAAATTATTCTTGCAAATTAAGACACTATTCAAAGATGCTAATGCAGAAACTTTTACACACACACACACACACAGTCATAGTCATCAAATAAAAATATCCCATGTAAACTATGCAGTGTAATGAAGTGAAATCTTAAAGGACAAAAGTTTTAGATGAGCTGAGGTAATCCCAAGGGGAACGCCAAGCTAAAGATTAGCACGAGGCTAACTATTAGATATTAGGAACACCTGGATAATAACCGGTTATTCCACCATTTTTGATTACATTACATCAAGCGGACATCAGGGAACAGACACAACAATTATAAAAGGTCGACCCGTATCTGGTCCAGCAGCTCCACTAGTTCAACTTGCTAGTTTGATCAACCACTTGTGATGGCATTAATATGTACGGATAGATGTTTGAGACAGGAAGTTATGTATTAATACATACGGATAGATGTTTGGAACAGGAAGTAATGTATTAATGCAGACAGTAGCCATGTTCGAGATGAACTGTTGCCTGTTGCAGTCGATGATGTCGGTTAGGAGAGAAAAGTCAACTCGGACAGTCGCCACGCAAAGAAAATGTGAACAACGGCGGATCTTGCAGTGTTTGTGTTTTCTCGTAATGCAAGAATTTGATGCAATAGTATATTTTTGGTATATTTGCTGTTATGTACTTTATATTTTCTTACTGTAATGTCTGCATGATTTATAAAATTGAAATTGAACATGATACATTTAGAACTTATAAACGAGATAACGGGGAATTCCATTTTTTTTTTTTATCACTGGAAATAATCGTCATGGACTGCAGTGGAGCTTCCAGCCAATCTGGATTAAGCTCTGCCGTCATTATAACATTTTTCCGCTCGCGTAGCCTGTGGAAAGGAACTACAGAGCCTGGCTCAGACACCTGCACCCCAAGGGCTCTCACAATATTATAACAGGGTACGTCAACGTGACGTGGTGTCGAAGCAGGTGGAAGTCGGACAAGAAAAACTAACCAGCATGCATCGCACCAAGTCAGTCACTGATCGGACTGTCTGGAGCTGCCTGAAGTCAAACAAGCCTAATGAGATGTTTGGAAAAGGAAATTATGTATTAATACATACAGATCGATATTTGGAACAAAAAGCGAAGGTATTAATGCATACAGACTGGTGTTTTCAACAGAAAGTAAGGGTATTAATGCATACTGACAGGTGTTTGGAACAGGAAGTAATGTATTACTACATACAGATAAGTGTTTGGAGCAGGAAGTGATGTATTAATACATACAGAGAGGTATTTGGAACAGGAAATGATGGCATTAATACGTACAGATAGATGTTTGTAACAGGAAGTGATGTATTAATACAAACAGATAAATATTTGGAACAGAAAGTAATGTATTAATACATACAGTAGGCTTGTTAGACTTCAGGTGGCGCCAGACAGTCTGATCGGTGACTGACTTGGTGGGCTGAATGCTAGATAGTTTTTTTTGTCCGACTTACGCCAAGTCACGGCTGAAGTGCCCTTGGGCAAGGCACCTAACCCCCAGTTGCTCCCCAGGCACTGTGCAGGGCTGCTCACCGCTCCGGGCACATGTACTCACTTTACCAGTGTGTGTGTATATGTGTTATTCACTGCACAGATGAGTTAAATGCAGAGGATCAATTCCGCTGTGTGGAACATAGTGGCAAAAATGGATCACTTTCAGTTCTGATCATTAATTTTGGAGGACCACGTCCTATCATATCAATCTGCAGAAAGACATCCAGTATTTCTGATTTTACTAATTAAATGAATATTATCATATTTGCATAAATAGTTCACTGTCAGAAAACAAAATGGAAGATTATTTGTCTAATATTGTTCTTAATACAGGACGTGGTTAGGGTTACACTGCTATGGATGTGGCTTCCGCCATAGAATAAGTAAAGACTAAATATGTAAAAAAGAAAGACTAAGTGTGTATAAGAGTCATTAATAAAATAGTTTTGATGTTAGTTTAAGCAATATAAGGTTAGATTATAAAAACAATATTACTGCTTTAGATACAGCTTTCAGAAAATGCTAAAATATCATATTCTCAAGTTAAAAGTTTTGTGCGTAATTACAGCATCAAACACACTTTTGAGATATATATACACACACACACACACACACACACACACTCTGCTAGTAAAAGGTTTAACACAATTTTCCTTCAGAACTGCCTTAATTTTTCCATGGCATACTTTCTATCGTCTCGAACCAGTCGGCCCGTTCTCCTCTGACCTCTTAGAAAAAGG
The DNA here is from genome assembly GCA_025769995.1 of Xyliphius kryptos. NCBI lineage: Eukaryota > Metazoa > Chordata > Actinopteri > Siluriformes > Aspredinidae > Xyliphius > Xyliphius kryptos. The sequence continues at coordinate 162 of JAOUQT010295085.1, read as the reverse complement.
CAGTTTTTAGCCGCTCACCGGATATTTTCTCTTTTTTATACCATTCTCTTTAAAACCTAGTGATGGTTGTATGTGAAAATCCCAGCAGATCAGACGTTTCTGAAATACTCAGACCAGCCTGTCTGGCACTGACAACCACGGTACCTTAAAAGACACTTAAAT
>JAOUQT010294878.1:0-16728 GCA_025769995.1 Xyliphius kryptos | reverse complement strand
AAATGCAAAAGTGACCAAAACATCAGCCAGAAAGGATGAGAACAGAGAAAAAGTGTGTGGTCACCACCTGCAGAAGCTCTCCTTTATAGGGATTGTCTTACTAAGTGCCTCTCATTTCTTCCTGTTTGTTCTATTTGCACAACGACAAGTGAAATTGATTCATAATCAGTGTTGCTTCCTAACATGTTTATTTAACAGATGTGTGGTTGACTTGGAGTAACAGTGTGATGTTCAAATGTTCCCTTTATTTTTTTTGAACAATGTTGTTGTTTCATGTTGTTTTAAAGCACACTAAATTACACACAAACTATATTACTTGCACAAGCATTTTGTTTTTCTGAAATTCATATAAATAGATAGACTACTAAAACAATATATATTAAAATTATCCTATGAAATAATCTATACCTATAAACGCGCAAGCCCTCACAGAGCCACTCACTCAGTAAGAATTACTTAATTACTCAGTCAGTAATTCCCAGTCTTCATGAGTACCTACAAGGCCAAAAGTTGGCATCGTAATTCCCTATCACGTCTTTGTAAAAACTAAGTACTTCTCACCTTTCTACATTTGATGGTTCGTTTGATATTGTGATCAATTGCAAGACACTGTGTCACGTCGTAGTCCTCCCGAGTACTTACAGATCTCAAACTTGTTTCCTTCATTCTCCATAATTTGCTAGAAAAAATTAACCTCTTCTAAATTTTTGTAAATTCGATTGGCATCGAATGCAAAACCCCTCCACTGCCACATTGGGGTCTTCCCGAGTAACTACAAGGCTGAAGTTTGGCTCAATCATTCCTTATTTATTCCTTGGAAAACCTACTTCCTGTAAGAAAACAACAAGTAGGACACTGTAGTCACAACTCACACTTTATTTATTCCACATATTCATTTCAGCTTTTTAATAGCAATAAACATCACTCTATAATAATACATACATTTTAAATATATACACTACAAAGCCATTATTCATTCAAAAACAATTGCGTTTTAACTTTTACGTTGTTATCAAGTTCTCATAAGGCAGCACAGGTAATTTACTAGTTTCTCTATATAAAGTATCTGCTATTTGTTGCTTAAATCCTAAATTTCACATTTTGTAAAATACCAAATAAATAACAGTACTAATTTATAAAGAATACTTGTATTCAGCATTTGTCTGAGGAAACCATATTTTAGTTTTACATTAGTTTTTTTTTCTTCTAGTCAATAAAAAATGTGATTGTAACATTTATTAATTTATTCATCTTTCTTACAGGGCAGAAGAAGTTCTTGGTAACATTATAAAGAAAAAAGGCTGGAGGTAAGGATTTTTTTTTTTGCACTGGTGCATTACTGATTAGCCTTTGTATACTTCTAATGACAAATTAAATGTTCAATAGAGGTAAAAGCAGTGTTTCTAAAAGCATCTATTCTGCCTACATTACATTAAATGTAATGTAAATGTGAATATATATGTATTTTAGGTGTTATTGTAATGTCTGCTAGGTAGAAGAAAACTTTTAAGTGAATGTTCTTTCTGTAAGACATTAAATTGTGGTTTGACCCAATGAAATAATGTGCTGTAATGCAATTCATTTAGAGTGTAATTACCAATTACAGTCTCTGACCTTTATCTTTACAGAGTAATGGTCTTTGATTTGTTGCCTGAAGCTTTAAACAACATATGTGGTAAAGCTCCATCTATAACGATTACTGATACCTCATTACAGTTGTCATGTGTTCTTTCACAGACGATCCAGTTTGGTTATTACCACGAAGATTTACTGGGGTGGAAAGTAAGTTTTTATGTTTATATACATTAAATTTAAGCCTTTCACATGCGAGTCATAGAGAGCATTTACATTTTCTGTAATAGTGAAAAGATGGTGAAAATGGTAAAAACTTTGAAAACTTTTGGGCTGTGTTACCTCCCAGCACATAGAGCTAAACTATGTTGTACCGTCATTCAAGTACTTATGGGAATTTTTCATACAAGCCTCTACTTCTGTCCTCTTATCTCCCTGCAAAACACATAGACAAGTCTCAGGTTAAATCCATTATCTCACCTGCTTCCCCAGGTCATCTTCTAGTTTAATTTTGATCACACATTTTACATTACCTGGCATTATATCTGAAAGTTCTGCTATGGTTAACCCTGTTTTAATAAAATTTGTGACAGTATAATTATTGTTTGGCTTAAATATCATAAAATACTTAAATGTTAGTGATTCAGCCTTATGGGTGCTGTTGGGAAGGTCGTTCCACCATTTAGCAGTGGTGAATGAAATGGAGTGAGAATGCTTAAAAGCTGTACAAAACTGTGCATTGCAACAGGGTGTTATAAGCTGGATGCCCCGTTGTTAACCCCCTTCATAGGCCCCTCTAGAGAGGCAGCAGTGCAGCTTCCTGTGTTTCCTGAGAGCACTGCGGGTTGCTCCCCCACAGAGTTTTGCTCTTTTACTAAAGCTAAAAAGGTCTGAAAGCAAAAGCTGATAAGAGGCAGTGAGCTTTTAAATTTAATGACTTGATATATTGGTTTTAAGGGATTTAAAAGAAACGTATCGTTATTAATATCCTAAAATGTGTCAACTTCTGTATAAATAACATGCTTTGCTGACTAAATATCAATAATTTAACATAGTAAAATATACAGCTCTGGGGGGGAAAAAAGCATCCCCAGATCATCACCGATCCTCCTCCAAATTTTACTGTGGGTGCAAGACTCTGTGGCTTGTATGCCTCTCCAGGTCTCTGTCTAACCATTACACGACCAGGTGTTGGACAAAGCTGAAAATTGGACTCAACTGGTTCAATCCTTATGGTCTTTTGCAAACTTCAGCCTGGCTCTCCATTGCTTCCCATTAATGAAAGGCTTTTTTCTAGCTTTACATGACCTTCAGGAGACTGTTACGAACTGTTCTTGTTGTACACTTCACCCCAGTTACCATTCGCCAATCCTTTTGGAGGTCACTTGATGTCACCCTGCGGCTGCTGACTGACATTCGAATAAGATCATCCCGGTTAGTTGAGAGACGATTTTGCCCTTTGTCTTTATAATCAAGAGGAAGAGGAATAGTCACAAGCCGTCAAACAAGCTGAACTGCTTGATTTTTTGCATCAGAAGTGAAAGAAATTACCCAAAAGCAGTGTGAAATACTGGAGGACAGCAAGCCAAGACGCATGAAAGCTGTGATTTTAAAATCATGTTTTTTTTTTTGTTTTTGTTTTTTTTTAAACATATATTGATTTCTGAACTCTTCTTGAGTTTAAACATTAGTATTGTTGTTTCTAAATTAATATGAACTTGTTTCTTTGCATTATTACTTTTTTGTTATTTTGACCATTTCTCATTTTCAGAAAATACAAAATTTTTGCTTGGAATTTCAAAGAAATTTCTGTAGTTTATAGAATAAAAGAACAATGTTGATTTTACCGAAACACATACCTATAAAGAGTAGAATTAGACAAACAGATAATTTTGCAGTGGTTACTTAACTTTTTCCAGAGCTGTATGGTAACTTAGCTTTACTTACAAAATTAATCACACATTGAATCTAATTAGGGGTTCTCCAAACTTTTGCAAAAGAGTGTAAAAAGATATATACAATACTAATTTCAATTAGCTTTGCCATATTTGATAGTGTGTTCATAAATGCATTGATTACATTCAAAATTTAAACCTTTAGTATATTTTTAATTTACTGTGTGCAAAATATCAATTTTGCATACCTAACCTAAAAATTTGTTTATAATAATAATCAAAATAATATAATTTTATGTGTAAACATTTTTAAAGTAAGTGAACACTTACCTGCTAAACAGATTTAAATATAATGCGTTTAATTTATTGAGTGTCTTACTGGCTGCAATAGCTGCAAGTTTCTAAGCTATCAGGATATTACTGTACATTTCAGAGCAATCATCATTGTTTGCTATAATTAATATTCATTAAATTGATTTTCAGAGCTGAAACAGAAAGAGGATTATCTAGAAAGCATATAATAGAAGGTAATTCTGATTGAAAAATTCCAAAAGTTAAAATTATCCTAATTGTATAATCTAATATTCTTCTCATCTGTTTGCTAGGTCTGAAAGCATCCTTAGTAAGACTGCAGTTAGATTATGTTGATGTTGTATTTGCTAACAGACCAGACCCCAACACACCAATGGAAGGTAAGCATCACTGCTGGTACTCCTGTTTTTTTGCCCTGTGTCAAATGATGAGATAACTATCAACAATCAAGTTTTTTCCTCTATATTTCCTCTGTATTTTGCATTTTATTAATTTAAATTTAAAAATATATATATATTACCACTTTGGGCGGCATGGTGGCTTAGTGGTTAGCACTTTGGCCTCAGTGCTGGGGATTCCCGGCTTGAATCCTGATCTGGGTGGAGTTTTGATGTTCTCCCTGTGTCCGCAGTCCAAAAACATGGATTCAACTGGTTTCCTCCCACAGTCCAAAAACATGGATTCAAGGTAAATTGAATGCTCTAAATTGTCCTGTATAGCGATTGAAATGTTTTTCGGATGGGCATGGGGAACTCCCACCCCCACGATCCTAGTAGATGATTAAGCGAAATGATTGCAGTATGTGATTTGCAAATGGGTTGTATTCATTCACTTATTCAAAGTTCTTAAGTTTTCAACTCATATGTCACACTTTTATTTTGGGCAGTATGTTTTTTTTTTATTTTTTATTAAATTATTTTAATCTGATAAGTTCAGTATTTTGTGACCGATATTTTGTGTAAATGGTAATTACAGAATGTAGTGAAATCAGCAGGAATTTCTAACATTTTATTAAAACTGAAAAAGAAATAGGTCCAGAAACCAACATGTTTAAGTTTACTTGGTAAAATAAAGTATAAATACAATTTTGCCTGACAATGATCTTAAACTGGCCAAAGCAAATTACTCCTCTAATCACTTAATTTTTCACTTTTTTAACAATAACAAATAATACATAAATATAAAAACAAATGAAACAGTAAAAATATTAATTATGTTTGTCCTTGTTAAATTCCAAAATATAAGTTTTAGGTTTTAAACAGACATTTATTGTGCAAGGCTTTCTGTAAAATCACACTGCCTTGATGGCTGTACCTTTGTACATGGGCAAGCCTTTTAAGTTTTAGCACTGATGCAACCTTTACAATGACTCGTAAATATAATATTTTGAACCCTTAATACTCATTTGATTTGAAATGAGCTTTGGGCCTGGGGAACAATGTTTTTACTTAAACATGATGTGTGACTTCTGCTTATATTTTATATTGTAGCCAGTGAATGTTTTTAGGTGTCAGTGCTGTTTCGAACGAAATTTGTGGGCTCAAAGAGCACTCATATTTAATATTGCTTTACACAGACTAAGCGTTTTTTTTTTTCAGATTCCCTAAACCTTTAGTATATTTTGTAGATTTTGATTGAGAAACATTATTTATGACCTTTGCAAACCACCTACACAGAGGTTTTTAATGTAGACTTCTTTTATGCTTAATCATAATGCCATCACCTGTCAATATTGTAGAAAGTTTTAAAGCTGAAATAGTCTATAGAGGCCTATTTAGTCTTTATATTTAGTCTTAATAGCCAGATGAAATTATTTTCTTATTAGTGGTCATAATTGTAGTAATAGCAGAAACGTTTTAAAATCGAACCTAATCTAACATTTGAAGAAAATTCTATTAGTTTTGTAGTTATAGTTACTTGTTAAGTTTCAATGAGGTACTCTAAAGTGCTTTTTTATCTTAAGTTTGTTTTATAATGCTAAATACATAAATGTTCTTGTAACATAAAAAGATTCAAAATTTTGTGTTTTGGAAAATGTGTATTAACAGTGTGCCGCGGCGCTATTTTAAAATACTAAGTGTTTTTATTTTTGTATTTTAAACCTGAATTTTTATATTAATTGTAATATGAATAGTAACATTAAGTGATGCAATATTGGCTCCAGATTTTGTCATGCGTGCTCTAATGGTGCAATGCTCAGCTATTGTCATAAACATAAATTCAGTAGGTCATGGCAGAGGCTGGTAATATTTGAATTCTAATAGTGGGTCCTTTTGAAAGAACATCACCAAGCTCACCATCATCATAACTGCTAAACTACCTTCATAACCTTCATTTAACTTCTCATTTTACCAAATTATTTTCCAACCTTTGGCTTTGTTTTTGTCACCAGGAAATCCATTTAAAACATCAAAAACAAGAGTATTCATCATAGAAGGTATACAGTGCACTTAGATTTGATCTTTTTGTTAAAAGCATTTGATGGCATTTATGATGATTTCACTCTGTTTTACCTGGATTGAGAAATTTTGCTTCTCAATAAAATGAAGCGATTCATATAAACCAGTGTTTATTTGCTGCATTGCACAAATGTTTTTGGGATTATAGAAAGCTTGGTCTGTTTTTGATGTGACCTTCTTAATATTAATCCTATGTTTAACATTCATTGACTTTCTTTTTATGTGCCCTTTACCATCATGCTTCTTTCTTTATTTATAAACTTGAACTTGAAGTTAGATTTCTTACTGTGTGATAATAGTGGACTGCCTCTTTTGCATGCTTGCTTGAAAACATTTCCTTCTATTTAAAGCGTATGTTTATCATTAAAAAAAAAGTAATTGACTGACAGTTAAGATTTTACAAAAGCTATAAAGTTCATGGAGGACATCAAAAATTATTAATATTCAGTCTGATACTACATACATGTTTAACTGACTGAAATTCACGTTTATTGTATGTTTATGCATTGTGGGTTTTTACTGGAACTTGGTTCATTATAAAAGTCACAATCAATATCAACAGATTTATTTAAAAAATTGTTAAGGCAATGGTTTTATTCCATAAAATATCTTGGGTATAACATATGGTAATTCCACATCTGAACTTGGTGGATAAAGTTTCTTGTGGTAAAGTTTCATGTGTACTAATGTTTGTTAATGCTTTACTTTTTTTTTATAAGTAATTCATTCATACAGCAGTCTACAGGCTTTTCGAAACCTGTTTCCAAGTCATTCTAAAGAAATGGAATATTTGAAACATTATGACAGTACTCGATGTCACTCATACAGAGTACATACCTAAATTGGATTTTACAGATATCATGGGACTCCAAATAAAATATCCATTGGTCGGTATTTTTTGCTAATTGTCACAAAGCATTTTGCATTTTGCAGGTTTAATCACCTTCACTTCCTTGTGCAATAAACTAATGTAAATCGTTATAGGTTATTATCTTTCTTTACCAATTTTTCCTTTTAATTTCCTTCTGGTTGCTACAGCAATGGGTGCACTCTGTTGCAGTTCTTGTACACAATGCATGGTCGAGTATTTTTATTTTTAGAATTATTCAAAATGTTACAACTAGAGTGTTTCAAATTATATTTATTGATCTATATGTATCCCTTTGTTACTTAGAAGGAGAAGCACATCACCTTTGTTGATTAGGTGTTGTGTTTTGTGTGTCTCTGTCACTTTAGCTTTGTTTAGCTACCATATTCATATTTTCACTACCCTAACAAAATTGTTAGTAATAATAAGTCTTATTCTTCCTGGCCTTGGTTAAATGTAGTTCATTAGCATCAGTTTTTTTTCATTTGCCCTCTAAATAATCTTATAATTTTGGCAATTTTAGAGTTAGTGTTTAATATATAGAAATATATAGTGTTTAATATATAGAAAAATATAGAATAAAAGATCCAGCTAAACAAAACTTAAAACCAATTAATTGTATCTGCCTTAAAATGTAATAGAATAACATTTTAAAAGGATAAAATATGCTATTTCTGCTTCCTTTGCACAATTGTTCTTTCTTAAAATCACCTTTTCCTGTTTGTTTTCCATCTTTTTCAAAGCATAAGTTCATTCATATGTTCGATATTTGAGGTGTACTAACCTTTTTATGCTACATATTGACAGAGACTGTACGAGCCATGACTCACGTGATTAATGTAGGCATGGCCATGTACTGGGGTACATCCAGATGGAGTTCTATGGAGATTATGGTGAGAATGGAACAGCCTTTTTAAAATAAGGTTTAATAATCCGGTCATAAATTATTTACAGTACAAAGCTAACTGTGTGCGTGTGTTTTTCACAGGAGGCATACTCAGTGGCCCGACAGTTTAATCTTATTCCTCCCATCTGTGAGCAGGCTGAGTACCACATGTTTCAGAGGGAGAAAGTTGAGGTGCAGCTGCCTGAACTCTTTCACAAGATAGGTTTGAATCTATATGTATGCATTTATGGAATATGTGAGATGAGCAATAAGCCCATCCTATAAATATATATTTCTTCTCAGGTGTAGGTGCAATGACCTGGTCTCCTTTGGCTTGTGGAATAATCTCAGGGAAGTATGACAGTGGTGTGCCCCCTTGTTCTCGAGCTTCTCTTAAGGTATTTACCCAGAAATGGCACCCTGTCTCAATTTATAGTTTTCTCAACATATAGTTCTATCAACCTTAACTTTTGTCCCCTGCATCTTCACTATTGATGGTGTGTGAGAGTTTGTGCGTGTCATCAGCTACAGATTTGTTATTTAAAAAATTTGGTAATGATTTCTGCATTGGTGTTCGTCCATTTATGATTACAAAATAAAGATATTATCCAATTAATTTTTTAATTAAGATTTTTATATTTATACAATTCTACTCCATTGTCTATTTTCTCCACTTATTACATAGATGGACTTTTTTTTGTTTGACTATTATAGACTGTAGTACATCTGTTTTAATTTTTTTGTTAGTTCCCTGATGGTTTGCTTTTCTCTATTGGTCTGGACCATTACAGAACAGTATAATTTAAGTGGTGTATTGTTATCAGATCTGCAGTGACACTGATGCGTTCAGGGGGTTTTACTGCAGCAGTACCACTGTAGTTTCATTTAAACACCTCAGAGACACTGCTGGGATAAGAATATTGCATCAACCAAATAATACATGCTCTGTGGTGGTACTATTGGGGTCCTGACCATTAGAGAACAGAGTAAAGAGGACTAACACAGTATGTACTCTAGTCCACTAACAAATGGACTACTGCATAACTACAAAAATCTATCCATTTTTTTGGATGTGAAATTAATAAAATGGGTATATACTGACTTGCTGAGGCTAGTTAAAACAAGTGATTAGTAGCATAACAATAGGATGATCCTCTAAAGATTAAGACTTGCAGTGCGACAAGTTGTATAAAAATTTGGACATATTTAAAACAATTGGGGAAATTTAGGAAAAGAGATAACGTACAAAATTTTCTTTTTGTTATGCCAACGCATACAAGATTATTTTAAGCAGCTCTGCTGTATGTTTGGGACAGGGCTACCAGTGGTTAAAAGACAAGATCCTGAGTGAGGAAGGCCGACGTCAGCAGGCGAAACTGAAAGAGCTGCAGGCAATTGCAGAGCGCCTAGTCTGCACATTGCCCCAACTGGCCATTGGTAATGCACTCTGGGTTCTGCTGCTCTCTCTCTATCTGTCTGTCTCTCTGCCTGCCTGGAGCTCAGGGCACAACATGTCAATGCTTTCAGTAAATTTAGGTTTAATTTTTTTATTATATGTTTTTGTTTATGTTTTTTAGCATTTGATTTGTGATGTGTTTAGAGCAAGGCTACAAGGCTTACATTTTTAATTGCTACAAGTTTTACACAATATAAATGATTGTCACTTGGTCATTAAGTTCATTCAAGAAAATTCTTTAGTCAGAAACACAATTCATATATTTAAGCAACAAGGCATGAAGGGGCATATATTATTGTGAATAAATCATGGTAAAAAAAGATGTGTAGTTTTCAGCCCGATGTGCAGCGGAATGACATCACACCACTTTCCGTGATTTTTTTACAATAAAGCACAACCTCCAGTTCCTTATTGCTTTTATAAAACATTTATAAAAACACTACAATAAAAAACAAGATTTGATTTATAAATGTGTTCATTTAAAACAAAATCTATGCTAATAAAAGGCAAAGCCCTCACACACTGACACACACATCCACTTCCCGAGTACCTACAAGGCTGAAACTTGGCATTGGGATTCCCTATCATGTGCTTGGTAAAGATAAGTACTTTTCACCTTCCGTCTTTCAATGGTTCGTTCTATATCGGCATCGAATATAAGACCCCTGCAGTGTCACATTCAGGGTCTTCCTCAGTACCAACTGGTTCACACTTTCCTGCAGTTAATTGTTCATTCGGTAGCACCATCAATTACAACACTTTGGATGGATTCAAAATCTGAATACTTTATTGATCTTCGAAAGGAAATTCTGGAAGGAAATTGGGGTCTTTACGAGTACCTACAAAGCTGAAACTTGGCCCCGTCATTCCTCATCGTGTCTGGAAAACATACTAATAAATACATAAAAGTAAGAAACTCTGTAGTTACAACTCGCACTATATTCATTCGACATGTTCATTTTAGATTTCAAATTGCCACATACCTCACTTTATATTCATTTGAAATATATAAACTCTAAATCCATCACTCATTCAAAAATGATTACCTTTCAAGTTTCACGTTTATCAAGTTCTCATCCATAGCGCAGAACGGTATTTTGCTAGTTATTAATAAACTGGTCTTCCATCGCATAATCTAGTTCAAAAAGGTTTGTAAGTTTTTATATATTGACTTAAATGCAATGCAGTCAGAAGTATGCATTATTGTCAATATTACTGCTGATAAATTATACAGAATATCATAGCTTTACAAGAGTCTTTGATTTATTATTACAGCAATACAAATTCATACAAGCTGGGCCTGCTTGTGAACTAAGAAGATGCTGTTACTTACAAATAGCTGAAAAACGTACTCAAGATTTCAATCATGTTTTCCTAAATGATATTTTCCAATACACCAGAATCAAGGATGAGGCAGTTTTATATCTTGGCTCTACCTTTCCTTCAGGTTTTTGTGTTATAATTCATGTTCTGTCTTGTGTACTGTGTATATTTACAGCATGGTGCTTGAGAAATGAAGGTGTGAGCTCAGTGCTTCTAGGTTCCTCCACTACTGAGCAACTTTTGGAAAACATAGGTGCTATTCAGGTGAATATTCCCTTTTTTCTTTCAGTTAAATTTATGTAAACAAAAGAAAACCCACATATAGACACGTTTTTAGTGTTTTCAAACACAATGCACATACACACTCACAACCATACACAGTAACAGTCAAAAGTTTGGACACACATGATACTTGCGTCATTGTTTATTTTCAGCATTTACCATATAGATGGACTTTTTAGTTTTACAATTCATTTCTACCAGCACAGTGCTTTTATTTATTGCCCACACACAAACATATAACTAAGAAACATTGGGCTTTTAAAGTATTGCATGTTCCACGAAATGAGCTTAGAAAAGTGCCGCTTGTTTGAGTAAGCCTTGCCTAGATAAACTGAACAGGTCACTTCTGGCTTTAAAACGTGCTTCTATTTTTTTCCCCCTGATAAATGTTACTTATACATCTTTATAATAAAAATAAATTAATTTAAATACATAATTACGAGGAAAGACAACACACATTGTATAAAATTCAGCCAGGCAGTTTTTCTGGCTTTATTAATATAGACAACTTATTGCAGAGCATATACTTTAATCCATTCTTTAGCATTTTAAAGTGTTATAGTAAATTAATAATATTAACAATTAATCATTTGATTTTGGAAATTAAAATTATTAATTTTCAAAAATTGGAACCTGCAAGCCTTCCAAACTAATATTTTTAATATAATATGTAACATCCATATATTGAATGGAACTAGATCGAAACCTTACTCCTTAACTTTGTTTCCAGCCTGCGAGACCATGAGAACACATGGCTCATCCAATAGAAATGGTCCAGCTTAAGTTAGCCAACCAACTATCTTCCAAAGGACCAGAATAGTTCAAATGTATGTTTCTGTTGTAAGTGAACAAGGTTCAGTTCTAGCCTATTTTGGGGAACCAAATTTGAGCAAAATAAGCCAGTTTAAAAAAACAAACTGGCTTTCTGAGATGCTTCCCATTTACAGGGCCATTATGCCATCACACCAAAATCAGTTTTTTTTTCTTTGTTAGTCCTGTAGGTTTTCTATTCTCTATTGGTCTTATCATCACAGAACAGGTATAATTTGGGTGGTGGGTAGTTTATTGTCAGTTCTGCAGTGACTCTGATGCGTTGAGGGGGGTTTAGTTCAGCAGGCTGCTGTATTTTAACCTCAGTGACCCTGCTGGAATGAGAATAATACACCAACCAAATAATACATGCTCTGTGAAGCTACTATTGGGGTCCTGACCATTAGAGAACAAAGTAAAGGGGGGAAAAAACTGTATGTACAGTTGTCCACAAACAGATGGAATACAGTCTGTAATCAACAAAGTCCATCTTTACAGTAAGTGGAACTAAAAATAAACAAGAGGAGCAAAAGAAAGATTTGACTAGTGCTGCGTATTTAGGCTTAAAATGTAAAGTTGAGCTGCTTCAAACTTCTTAGAATTGTATTTATTCTGAACATACATTAAAACAAGTTGAGTTTGATGTGGCTTTAAATTCTATTTATTTATTATATGTATATTCATTTTCTTGTTTTTTCTTTCATGCCTTGACTTTCAGGTTCTTCCGAAGTTATCATCTTCAATTATTCATGAAGTGGACAGTATTCTAGGCAACAAGCCATATAGCAAAAAGGACTACAAGTCATAAAGGGACGTTTTGCTTTGTTTTCCTTTCTGAACTGACAAAATGAAGCTGTGGCCCATACCGGAGATGGTGGCTCACTTTCAATATAATCCACAGATTTTAGCTGGGATGTAATAAAGCGCCTTGAGAATTCGAAGAAGGTAAGACATTAATTGATTAAATCAGTGAATCAACAAATCTAGCACCACTGCTATCCATGGGCAACAAAAGAAAAAACAGCACACTTTCGAGTTTTGGACCTATGTGATTCATAAAGAAGTAAAGCACAGGCATTTTGTTGTTCCGTATAAAAAATAAATCAATTTTAATGACACTACGAGGGATATTTCATACTCAATAGTTTTGACGGATTGATTTGGCCAACAATTAAACAATACATTTGTAAGTGTCAGCAATGTGGAATATCACATTTTATAGTTTGATCTTAATCCTGTGACAGGATTACAGGGTGGGCCGTAAGTATGAATACTCCCTGATAAAATGGAAGTGGTTGCTGATATTACCTTACCGTTTGTGACATATTAGTACATGGGAGGGGAAAAACATTTGAGGCTGGGTAACTCCCATGACGCCCATCTGCAAAGTTGCCAATTTTACCTTTTTCAGTGTGAAGGGAGACGTGAAACCTCCAACAATTGCACAAGAATAACAATGGTGTGATCATTTTCAACATAGCTTTATTCATTATTGAGTTATTGACATGTTTGTGAGATGGAGCAACTAGAGTAACCCACTAAGGCATGTGCTCAAAGTGCTGCCCATTGTGTTGAATTGTCTATGTGATTTTTTTTCTCCCACACCGAGAGCAATATCGCAAAAGAAATACTACCACAGGCCTCATGTATCCATTTTCATGTGCCTGACGTTCTGGATCTTCAGAGAGTACATCATAGCCTTAAAATGGCCCCAGAGATAGATGTCCAAGAGACTGAGACAATTTAAAACAATGGGCAGTCCTTTGAGCACATCCTTAAGTGGGTTACCGTCATTGCTCCATGTCACAAACATGTCAATAACTTGATAATGAATAAAGCTATGTTAAAAATGAGCACACCACTGTTTTTCTTGTGCAATGTGTTTGATGTGTAACATGGCCTGCTTTCCATTGAAAAATAAAGTCGAATCCCAAATGGCGTCATTGCTGATGCCTCAAATGTTTTCACTCTCTCATGTACTAATATTCCACAAGTGGTAAGGTCACATCAGCTACCACTTCCATTTTATCAGGGTGTAGCCATACTTATGGCCGGAATGCAATGAATGTGATCATGTTAATGAAAGTGCTTTACAGTTTGTCATTATTTAATAGGTGTGAAATAGGCCATTATCTTTACAAATATATCCGTATCAGTGAAGTAGAATGTAGAAAATGGAATTTGAAAATCTGAAAAGATTTGCATGCAGTGGCTATAAACCAAAGACAGACATTAGTCACTTTATTAATAACATTTCCTTGCATTTACACTAGTTGTCTATTATATTAGCATTACTTACCATATAAATGCTTTTTGTAGTGGACTGTAGTCCTTTTTTTATTACCCATGCTTAGTCTTTTTTTAATCTGCTCTTCAAATGACAAATTCCCACAGAGCAAATCATTTGGGTGGTGGATGACTTAGTATTACAGTGACATTGGTAGTATTGGTGTGTCAATATGTATTGAAATCGGAATAAGTAAACCAGATGAAGTGGTGCTAATGGGGGTCTTAAACACATCAGTGCTACTACTGGACTCTATCTGACCTGCACAGTCCTCCTTCATGCAAAATTCTGGGTCAAAATTTGCACATCTACAAGGAGGCTCAATATGGAAGAAGTGTGGAGTGCACAGTAAGTGGACTACAGTCTGTAATTTGAAGACTACAAAATCCATGCTTTTGATAAAGGCTACTGATAAAATGGACATTTGTGTAGAAACAAAGGTGATTTGTATTTTAAAAACACAGGGGGGGAAAGCCACAAACTGAACCTGTGATCGCAGATTTGTAAAGGAAATATGATACATAAGTTTTAGTGTATCTATTAGTTCGTCTGTTATATTTAATTGCTGATTTGCCTTAAGGTTAAATAGATTTAGGTTTTGCTTTGTTTTGTATACACCTTTATAATATGTTTAAAATTATGCTTAGTAAACATCACTTGCTTTTTATGGTTCATAGAGTGCATTTTTCTGAACTATGGTGTGGTTTATTTGTTAAGTACAAATTGTAAGTGTTTCACTGTTAACATTTAACCTGATGGTGTTTTAAAGGTTGTGAGCAGAAAGTGGATAATTATCTGGTTATTATTTATAGATAAGTGGTTTCTCATGCTTTTTCATTAAGCCAAAGCAGTACTGCAAAGCCAAATGTTCCTTTTCAGAAAACCAACCTTTTTACACGGGTACAGATATTGCTCATAAAAAGCTTAGTGACCTTCCTCCACACTGCAACAATAGATCGAAATGTACATCTCGACCCCAAAACATAGTATCACGGGTCAGGCTGGAAATGTTTTAGGGTCCTTGTATTTTATTATTAATAAATATTTTTGGAAACATTCTATGTGTCACGACTTCAGAAATGGGTAATGTTTATAAGTTCAGAACCAAAAATAAATCAAATTTTTAAACTTATTAAAGTGCATGCACAGCCATGGCTGCAAGTAGGTAATGAAGATACTATGCAATCTAGTTGCATTTCTTTCAGACAAATTATTATTACCCATTACCTTGCTGCTGAGGATATACAATATGTTAAGAAATTTAACTATATTGTTTTTGGAAAAATGCACACTTTGGCATAATACTAATTGGTTAGGAAATCTAAAACAATTCGGCAAATATTAGTAAAATACTTGTACATTTCGGTGTCAACTGCCAAAAAACATTTTCACTAACATGTAAAACTGTCTCTTTTGCAGTAGTTGTTTTCTGGAATTCTTTACCCAATAGCTTTGTCTTGTTTTTAATGTTAATGTTAAAATCTTTTTAAATAATTCTGTTTATTATGTTTTTTAGTAGTCGTAAAAAAACACTAATTCTTCAACTAGAAAGAAAAAGTTTGTAAACAAACTTTAAGTTGGCTTGAAAAGAATACAAAATGCTAAACAACCAAAAGAAAAAAGGTTAACATGCTTATAATGCTAAAGAACATTCCAAACCGTTTTTCGCCAAAAATTGCCTTACTATAGCCTTATGTTTTTGCTCGTTTTTCGCAAAAAACGCCTTACTATAGCCTTACGTTTTTTTTTGCAAAAAACAGAAGTCTTTTTTTGAGCAAAAACGTAAAGCTAGTAGGGTGTTTTTTGGCGAAAAACGAAAGTCTTTTTTTTTTTTTAGCAAAAACGTAGGGCTATAGTAAGGCGTTTTTTGGCGAATAATGTAAGTCACTTTTTTGCGAAAAACGTCATTTTTTTGAGCAAGAACGTAAGGCTATATAGTAAGGCTTTCTTGGCTAAAAATGTATGTCACCTTTTTTTTAGCAAAAACGTAAGGCTATAGTAAGGCATTTTTTTTGCAAAAAACGTATGACTATTGTAAGGCGTTACCATAGCCTTACGTTTTTGCTCCAAAAAGTGACTTACGTTTTTCGCCAAAAATTGCCTTACGTTTTTGCTCAAAAACATGAATCACCTTTTTCGCAAAGAAAAGCCTTACGAAAAACGTAAGTCACTTTTTTGAGCAAAACGTAAGGCTATAGTAAGGCAGTTTTTGGCGAAGAACGTAAGTCTTTTTTTTTAAGCAAAAACGTAAGGTTATAGTAAGGTGATTTTTTGCGAAAAACGTAAGTCACTTTTTTGAGCAAAAACGTAAAGCTATAGTAAAGGGGTTACCACAGCCTTATGTTTCTCGCCAAAAAACGCCTTACTATATATAGCTTTACGTTTTTGCTCAAAAAAATTAAGAAAAACGTAAGTCACTTTTTTGAGCAAAACGTAAGGCTATAGTAAGGCGTTACTTTGGACTTATATTTTTCTCTAAAAAACGCCTTACTATAGCCCTACATTTTTGGTTAAAAAAAACACTCATGTCTTTTGCAAAAAAAAAAACGCCTTACCATATAGCCTTACGTTTTTTGCA
>JAOUQT010294774.1:0-16729 GCA_025769995.1 Xyliphius kryptos | reverse complement strand
GTGTGTGTGTGTGTGTGTGTGTGTGTGTGTGTGTGTGTGTGTGTGTGTGTGTGTGTGTGTGTGTGTGTGTGTAGACAGATGGAGTTAGTTTGTAAGGTTTTTTGTTAGAGTGTGTTTGGGAATTTGAGCATTTGGGAGGTCAGACATTGATGTTGAACAAAAGGGCCCTGTCCTAATTCATCACAAAGGTGTTCAGTGGGGTTTAGGTCAGGACTCTGTGCTATGCATGCTCTTATGACACTTGTTTTGTGTCATATTTGAGCAGAAAATGGCCTTCTCTGAACTTTGTACAAAGTTTCCCCAAAGTTGAAATCATACTGTGGTTTGAATTGCACCTGTGGTGGGATTAAATGAAACACCTGCACTGAAGGAGGTGTGTCCCATATAGTATATGTTTTAATATGTGCATCCGAAATATAATACAGTGAGATGCAACAGCCAAAAAATGCCAGGTGTGGAAACTGAGCTCTGGATTTCTGGAGCCCATCAGTAAACTCACCTATCATCCTGATGCACTTCACTGGAACAGAGGAATGTGCTACTCAATCCCGTTAACCCGACCTCATAAACACTGGGAGGTACAGACAGTGGAGTCTCAGAGATAAAAGATGGCTGAATGACCTGCAATAAAGCCTCAATTTGCAGACGGTGCGATAATGAACAATTAGAAGGTTTGTGAATCAAATGGGCAACACTGGCCAGTTTCACTCTGCCAATGTTGGTCACAATAAGCTTAACAGGCCAAATGATGGACCTTTTTTCTAGTCTGTCGATGATCTCCCATATATTTCCAAGCAGAGTTGAAGTGAGAGTCAAAACACACCACTCTTGGAACACCAGAACATCATTCAAAAAGTCCTCCACACTGAACCCATCCATGCAGTGAAGCACACATTGAGTAAAGTGAGCACACACGCCTGAGGGGTGGTCAGTTTTGTACAGTGTGCGGGGAGCAATTGGGTGCCTCGTCCAAGGGCACTTCAGCCATTGTACTCGGTGGGACCGGGAATCAAAGCGGGTACCTGAACTAGATGCCTATGACTGGCCCATTGCTCCTCATGCGCCCTTTAAAATTTGAATCTGATGGTTCTTGACATAAGCACGTGATGATGCCATAGTTAGTGCTGTCACTTCTTGTGTGGAAAAAGTGTTTACCCCCTTCCACATTTCCAGTTTTTTGCACATTTGTCACAATTAGGTGTTTCGGAACATCAAACCAATTTAAATAGAAGTCAAAGACACAAGTAAACATGCAAACATGCAAAAAAAAACAGAAAATGAGGAACACTTTTTCACACCAATGTAGGTTTTCATATGGACTCCTCCATTTTTTGAGTGCTGAGATAAACACAACACAATAACAATAGCAAAAAGTTTCAATTTATGAGTCAGGGCGGCACGGTGGCTTAGTGGTTAGCACGTTCACCTCTCAGTGCTGGGGATTGCTGCCTGGCCGTTCAAGGAGGATGAGTTCCCCATTGAGCCTTGGTCCTCCCAAGGTTTCTTCCTAAAAATAACATCATAACAGGGAGTTTTTTTCTTGCCACTGTTGCTTCGCCTTGCTCTTTGGGGGGGGTTTAGGCTTTGGACTCTGTAAAGCTGCTTTGTGACAACACACTGTTGTAAAAAGCGCTGTATAAATAAATTACTTGAACTTGAACTTACTAGAATTTAAACAAATGAGCTAATATCACTGATTTAATTTATCTACAAGAAAAGGCAAAACGATGACCATGTCTAATAGAGTGCACAGTAAGTGGACAGCGAATGGTATTTTAAAACTTCAGCAGCATTTCATGGACAAAGCCACTCACCATTTTTTTTGCCATTTAGCAGATGCTTTTATCCGAAGCGACTTTCATATTAGACTACAGGGTTGATACCGCACCCTGGAGCAATGAGGGTTAAAGGTCTTGCTTACACTGGTAACTTCAGTGGACCTGGGATTCGAACCTCCAATCTTCAGATTGCTAGCCCAAAACCCCACCAACATAAACACACTGCCATCACATCAGTGTCACTGCAGTGCTGAATATGATCCATAACCTAAACAATATCTTCTCTGTATTGATTCTGTGCTGGCCATTATCTTTAAAGAACAAATGGAGAGAGACAGTATGCAGAAACACAACAGGACTACATTTTGTTGCTGTAGAACTACAATATGCATCTACAGGGTGGCCATGAAAAAGCACCTCAAACGTCCAGGATATAGGAGGCGGCCTGGTTTTTCGTGGGCCACCCATATGGTATCCTTTACTAAAAACAGTCAGAGAGTCGAAACAAGAAGGTGTACCTAATAAAGTGGCCAGTGAGTGTACATGTTTCAGGGCTTCTTTTTACTTTGAAGCAATGCCGGATTTGCAGTTACAATAGAGGCTGGGATTCTGTAAGAAAAGACAAATGTAATCTCGATGCCGTTGCCCAGAGTGAATGTTAAAATATTTCTAAATCTCAGCTCAAGAATTCCTCCCACATCAATACGTAATCCAGGTTTATTACGGAGCCCTGCTCTTTCAAACATGAATCATTTACATGCCTGGCATGGGAACAAAGGATGGCTTAGAAAACAAAGCTTTATGAATCACCAAATGCAGGAAAACCCGTAAACCATGACAGAAAATGAAGTATCTCCTATGTGGGGTGCTTCTGCAATAACGAACAGCTATGTGGTGTGTACTTTTATTTAATGACTACATACTGCTCTACATCACACTCATTTTGCAATGATAGAAGACTAATTTGGAAATGAGCTGCAGAGCCCTTCATGAAAAGAGAAGTGCCTTTTTTAGGAGACACTTTTCAGTAGGAGACAGTCTTCCCATCATTACATACTGATGCTTAGATGTAGCTTATGCTATTTGTACTTTGGAGTTTAGTAAAGCCATCAAAGAGTTCGATTTAATGGCTGCACTTCCAAAGATAAAACCAGGTGAATACAAACGAGCATTGTAGAGTAAGTGAAGATTTCTTTAATAGCACTTGTTGCTGTGGTGATGTGTATTTCAGACCCACAAAAGTACATCTATTATGACTGTTGATGGAGATACAACACTGTGAAAGTGTATAAGCATAAGTACCAGTTTAGTACCACTTCGATCTCTGGACTTTCATGACCAAAATTCTACCAGAATGGAGTGATTTATTTGGACAATGTGACACACCAAATTCTTTTTTAGTAAAGTGTCCACATTTTTTTGCCCACCATTTAACAGTTGAAAAAAAATCAAACAAAATTAAAAACCATAATAAAGGTTTGAATTCTACACCCTTCATTTCTTTTAAAAAGTGTAAAAAGTGCCATCATAACATTAGCACAACAACAACATTTTTAGTTAACGCACGGTTGCATGCTAATTATATATTGATGCCTACCCAAAAATCATTTGTGCTCGCAGTTGGAGATGTCACACAGGAAAATCCCTGCACCAGCCACATGCACTGGGAATCTGCCAAACCGCTGACAACTGCTGGCAGCATTGTTCTAAATGTTTAAAAATGCATTTAACACAGTGCTAATGTTACAAACAATTTGCAGGAGAACAAAAACCCACAGCTTATAGTGTGTGATTGTGGTTAACACATCACAAACCGGATGCAGAAACACTAACACTGATACTCCTACAACATCAGAATCACAATGGTATGTCCAAGCTGTGTCCAAAACACCCATCATCACCATCATCATCCTCCTCCAAAGCCTTATAATTGTAACACAAAATACATTCCTTTGTGCCGTTTCAAAGTCGCTTATTCTCACAATGTTAGAGCCTTTCAGCAATTATACAACTAAAAGCATGGACACACCCTGAACACACAAACACACAGACTATGGCGCAATTTAGAGCAGCCAATTTACCTTGACGCCATGTTTTAAGATTGTGGGAGGAAACCGGTGAACTCGGCACCAAGCCCTCAGAGGCGAACATGCTAACCACTAACCCATCGTGTCACCCAGTATGTGGTCAAAATAAAATGAATTTACATGGGATTATCGGTTCTCTTCTTTGGGAGAAAATTAATTGTTTAGACTTGTACGCTCATCGATAAAATAATCACTGTTTGATTTGATAAATAAAAAGTCCCAATTGAATGGAACCGGGATTCCCAGTTTCATGTTCTCGCCCTGTCCGAGTGGGTTTTCTCCAGATTCCTCCCACAGTCCAAAAACATGGATTCAAGGTGAATCGGCTGCTTTAACTTGTCCTCATAGTCTGTGTGTCCCAAGCCCTGTAGAGGGTGAGGGTTGTGTCAGAAAAGGCATTTGGTGTAAAACACTTGGCCAGGTCTAATATGCGAGTTACTTGCTGTGGTGAGTCCTGAATAATAAAGAGGTAAAACGAATAATAATAATAAGAAATTAAATGCAGCCTATAGATGCTCCAGCGGAAAAGTGCAAAGATGCCTACAATACACCCTCAGCTCTGAAGTCATATGCTGCTCTGTTAACACACCTCCAAACCGCAGGATGTTCATCTTATCCTGGCAATAAACCGGAACAACCGTGATATGAGGTAATGTTTGATCTGGTGAGTATCCAGGACTAAATCATGGCCTGTTGGCTCAGTGAGCTTCAAGGACAAGCTGTGGTTAAAGCGTGTCCAAAACCCAAGTCAGATCATTACCCCTTAACCTTCAAGCGGATGCGCCAAAACCCAGATGTCCCAAGAGGCATGAAGGAGCTTAATACCCGGGAATAAGTCAATGATGATTTACTGAATCGAGTCACGCGTGCCAAAACACCGTCCCCAACACGGGGAGACACCGGGGTGACCTTAAGGATGGAGGAAAGGGTGGGAGGATGGGATGGAGGAAAGGGCGGGAGGATGGGAGGGAGGGAGGAAAGGGCGGAGGGATGGGAGGGAGGATGGAGGGAGGGAAGGGCGCCCCAAGACAAGGCGGCGTTAATCCCGCTCCCTTCCCTCTCACACCGTGTGGGACGTTTCAGTGAGTTCCTCCATCAGAAGCAGCGGCGCTTCCTCTTCCCGTAAGCCCACTCTCTCACTCTCACCTCCCGCATCCGACAGCAGGGACGTCCTTGGAAGCCGCGGATGCTCGCAACTTGCCTGAGAATCTCGCACTCTAATCGCATCTGAACTTCGCTCGGACGGGGATCGTCGTTTGTAGAGGAGATCGGATTTCACCGGACGGGTAATTACGACCTATCCCTGTCCTTTTCTCTGTCTCTGTGAGTACGTGTTGTGAAATTCAAGCGGTGCCTGTGGAGCTGTCCATGAGCATGGTGCTGAAATGTCCTAAGAAGGAAGCGATGCGGCGCTTTGTTCCGCTGTGTGGATACCGGGATGCTCCTTTAATCAGCGTTTCTAACTCTACAGCAACGTTTTAAATGGAAGCATCGTGACTGGAATATCCGGACTTCTACAGCTTCTATGCGCACTGATCAGAGCATCGGGGTAGAAATCGGGCTTTAAGGAGATGCAAGGTCAAGACATCCTCTGTCTGGGATGATTTCAGTGGGATGAGGGAAAGTTAACATTTATCGTTCAAGGATGCGGTGAATCAGGGCTGCTCAGCATCATGTGCTGTTTAAAGACAGATTCGAAATGCTAAATTAGTCTACTTTTTTCAGATAATGATGCTTTGCAGGGCTACTGATATCCAAGCATCAGTGCTTGAATCAGTACCCCGATTGTAGTTAAAGCACTATTTACAATACACCAATTATAGTTTTCAATATGGATAACGGGATGCTTCATATAACCAGAGTATATCAGCTGTTTAAACTGAAGCTTCATGACTGTAATATCCGGAGTTCTACAGCTTTGAAGCACACTGGTCAGAGCATCAGGGTAGAAATTGGGCTCTAAGGAGATGCAAGGTCAAGACATTCTTCGTCCGGGATGATTTCAGTGGGATGAGGAAAAGTTAACATTTATCGTTCAATGATGCAGTGAATCAGGGCTGCACCAGCATCATGTGCTGTTTAAAGACAGATTCGAAATGCAAAATGAATCTCCTTTTTTCCCAAATAAGGGTTACTGATATCCAAGCATCTGTGCTTTGTGTAGAGTTCAATTTCTGTGTGCTACCTAGATTATAGTTAAAGCACTATTTCCAATACACCAATTATTCTATCATGTAGAGTTCTCCGTATGGTTAACGGGATGCTCCTTATAACCAGAGTATGACTGGAATACCCGAAGTTCTACAGCTTTGAGGCGCACTGATCAGAGCAGGGTAAATTGGGCTTTAAAGAGATGCAAGGTCGAGACATCCTCTGCCCGGGATGATTTCAGTGGGATGAAGGAAAGTTAACGTTTATCTTTAACGATACAGTGGCCCAGGGCTTTTCAGAATCGTGGTGTTTGAAGAGAGATTCAAAAGGCAGAATTTGTCTTTTTTTTTTTTAAATAATGTGTATAATCAAATTAATGATGCTTTACAAGTTTACTGACATACAAGCTTTGTGTGCAGTTACATTTCTGTGTACAACTAGGATTCTATGTAAATCACTAATTAGAAATGCACCAATTAATATGAGTGCAGGGTTTTCAGGATATTTAAACTTACAGTGTTGCACTAACCTTTAACGACCTTCAAAGGAAATATGGTGCATGCGAGTCAAATTTCTTAGCACATAAGTATCACAGAGAAAACATGACACAACACAGGCGGAAAAAAAACAGAGTGGAGAAAGTTATAATTGATATTGTTCCAATAAGTACCAATAAAAAGGAAAAAAAAAATCAAACTGCAATGGAGCAACATGTGATTAGCATACTTATATATCAATGTTTTTCTCACAGAGCCGGTACGAAACAATTGCATAAAGAAGCCTGGAGTAAATGTAACATCTGAGTGGGAAGGAACTAGGAATCAAAAGCCATCAAAATGAATTTTGTTATGAAGCAAGCATTGGGAGGTAAGTTCTTCACGGTCATATTTTGTGGCAAACTCAGGGAAACAGATTGGGCTCTTCAGAAAATCTATTAGTCTAGTGATTTATTCTTGACTGGTATTTCATGTTCGGAAACAAAATGTAATAGGATGCATGACCATCAGGATGTTATTAGTGGATTAGATTAAAAACACATATTATTTAATGGAATAAAAGCATTAGTCTGTAGCGTCCCCTGTAAATGGGATTTAGATGTGTGTGTGTACCGTGCATGATGTTTCCTAAAATGTTTTTGCTGCCATGATGCTAAGGTAGTGTTCGGAATTTGTTGTCTGATGTAATGAAGACCTTTTAGAGACTTTTAAGTAAATAACTATCATATTGACAAATAATTAGATTATATCATGGACATTATAGTTTTATAGTAAATGAATGCACTGGTTAAAGATATGCTTAATAGACTTCGAACGTCAGTGTGCAAGTGTGCAGCCATTAAACTTTAAATTAAGTCTATGATGTGATTTGGGGGTATTTTTATAATGACTGGTACTATATTTTAGATGCACTGATAATATTTTTTTAGTTATTTATCAAAAGAAAGAAAGGAAGTTGCCATGTGACTCGTTAACCTAGATGTCAGACAAAATTTTTGGTTCACCTTAAATCTGTCAAAAATGTATATCCTGATCTATAAAATCTTGTAGAGAGTTGTGAGAGATGAAAGAGTGAGAGATTTTAAAGCACTGTCCTTTTTTTCGGACGGCACAGTGGCTTAGTGGTTGGCACGTTTGCCTCTTAGCCCTGGGGATCGAATCCTGATCTGGGTGGAGCTTCCATGTTCTCCCCGTGTCTGAGTGGCATTACTCCAGTTTCCTTCCATATTCCAAAAACATGGATTCAAGGTAAACTGAATGCTCTAAAATGCCCCATATACTATGTGTTTGTGTGAGTGGCTATCGATAGATTGGCACTCTGTCCTGGGCGTATCTGCCCAGCACCCGAGACGTTGAACCCCACCACAATCCTAGGATTAAGCAGAAGATAATGAATAAATCAATTAATAAATGTCTCTTTCCGAACCTGTTTTGCAAAACGTCTACAGGATGTCCTGAGCAGTAGCTTTATGGATCTCCTCGATTAAATCACTGGAAAAATGTAAACTGCTGTAATGCTGACACAATGGAAAATAGTAATATCCAAAAGACTTTTGCTGGTTGTCTCGTTACCGTCTCTCAGTGAGACAGGAGAAGTAAATCAGTGCATGTGGTATCTATAGCAGACAAAAGACAGTCCTGAACTACACATGACGAAAAGGTCATAGAAGATTAAGGATAAAAAAAAAGGTTTTGTCTACGCAAGTGATGAACAACCTCAAGGTCAGCGAGCAAACACACAATCAACCATGACTCCGCTGTAGACTGCAATTCACTCTACCAAGGCGCCACGCTGGCGAAGCAATTACACTCATGGGATTAACCTCTCCAGCGCATCACTGCAGAATCAGCAGTAATGTTTGATTCGGTCATCCTCATATATATATATCCACATTTATATTTACTTCTTGTTGATATACACAATCTTACACATTAATTCCCTTTTTTGCTGGCTAGTCCAGTCTCTATTTCATACTTGTATTTCATAAATACTCTCTGAAGAGCAGATTTGAACAGCATGGACTGTTTGATGTCTGTGACCCAACACACAATCCTACCGTGCTCACTCATCTTTGGCTTTGTCTTCACTCTATCGTCACGTTCCCTCTCTGTATCTAGCGCATTGGTGTGGAAAGAGAGCTGCAGACCCACAGTGCTAATGAGGCTGACATGGGGCATGTGCTGCAAGCGTGCATAACCTCGTCCTGCAGCCTCAATTCACAACCTGGCAACGTGACAAAGACTGACAGGCATGACCATGTATGCAAATAAACACTGTAGTAAACAATTTCTAATCCAAATGAAAAATACAAAGATACAGATGTGTGTATACATATACATAAACATAATACATTATTTGCAAACAGTTCAAACTGTTTCTTATTAGCTGGACAGTAAGATGTTGTTCTGGTGCATTATGGAGTAGATTGACAGACTATCATTACAAACATTTCTTCCTCCCCATCCCCAAAGGGAAGACCTTGTGTTAGTTTAATGGCACTCTAAATCCAGTGGAATACACAGGGCTGCTACAGTACATGCCCTCGGGTTTATATGGATTTTTGCAAATGGGGACATAAATCACAAGTCTAAGGCATATATGTTAAATAAGACACTTTTGGCATAACACATCAACTAGGACTGACGATGCACGTTCAGGAGAAAGTAAGAATAAACAAGTTTGACAAAATGATAACCATGCCATCCACTTTTGCATTCATTTTTTTGTGGAACAATAAACATCCAGCAACACTTTAAATAAAGACTTGCTAATTACAGAATAAGTCTTTGGTAGATAAGGCTTTATATCTCATAATTAAGGTGTAAGAAATCTCGATATCTTTAAAAGGCAAAGCCCTTGATCAATGACTCATCACTAATTCTCACACTTCCCGAGAATATACAAGCTGAACACACTCACTCACACAGCCACACACATACAATATAAGGGGCAAAATAGAGCATTCAATTTACCTTGAATCCATGTTTCTGGACTGTGGGAGGAAACCCGAGAACCCGGAGGAAACCCACGTAGACATGGGGAGAACGTGGAAACCGCATCAAGATTGGTATTCGAACCAGGAATCCCCAGAATCCCCCACAATCTAAGGATTGTGGGTTCAAATCCCAGGTCCACTGAAGTTACCAATGTGGGTCCTTGAGCAAGATCCTCAACCCTCATTGCTCCAGGGTGCTGCATCAACCCTGTGTTCTGAACCCAACCAAGTTGAGATACCTGTAAGTCACTTTGGATAAAAGCGTGACCAAAAAAAGACCAAATGTAAATCTTTTCTCCGATAGTCAGGAAACCCACAGGACCACCAGGTGGTTGGTGGATGGATTAATTGGGTAGTGGATCATTTAAAGTACTATAGTCTACTCTAGACGTTTTGCACGTCTGCAGATCTTCTGCAACTTTTGCAATCAAGTCAAATAAAATCAAACGTGCACACTGTTCCATAGATTAACTAGCAGTGACATTTTTAGACATGTTTGCAAACCATTGACCTGCTATTTAGAAAATAAATCTTGCAACTTAACAATTGATAACTCGTCCCTTGGTATTCTTTGGTTCTTGAGTTTGTAATAATCAGTAAGTATAAAGTCATTAAAAGTAAGCAGTAAGAAGTAAAGAACTAAGTAAAAAGTAAGCATTGTTTAAACAGAACTTTCTGTTCTAGAGGACACATGCGTTGCTATGCGATGCCATTTCTCTGAGAATAAATATTCAGTGCTTTTATTTAGCACACAGAGATACGCTTGACGTGCAATCCGCTTTGGACGCGGTGTCATTCTCCTGCAAGCACTACTTCTTGTCAGCACTAAAGTTCATATGCTGGGTCAAATGGAGCCGCCGTGAAGTGATGGCCGCTGAAGTGACAGATTCATTACCGCGAGCCCGCCGGCTGATTCACTACTATTTTACGATCTCTCCAAACTAGAGTTCTCAAATGGCCTTTGGGTCAGATCAAGATGATGAGGGGGGTCACTGCTCATAGACAAACTAATCAAATACAATTAGAAGAGCCAAATGAGTGGAATTGAAATTTAGTCCACTGAGTCCCAGCTCTGTGGCTACACCTCAAGCTGTACGTAAGACAAAAGATGAAAGTGAGCCGCAAATAAAATAAGCATCAGTGGTATTATGGTAAAACTACTGACCACCATGGGTCCGTCCTAAATTAAGCATTTATGCAAATTGTTCTCAGGCAGATCCACAGCAACAAAGTGTATCTGATTCTGTCTCAGAAGCCTCTGGAACACGACTCAAACCCAGTAAGTCAGTCCAGTGTTGATTCTTGTGAAAGCTGATAACACATTGACTGAAAAGACTGATCACTGACACTGAGAAGATTTTTTTAAGAGTTTAAAGTAGAGATCCATAAGGTGCTTCAGACTGCAGTGGACGGACTGGGGGATGAACATCAATGCACGCTGCAGTCCAGACCAGATCCCTTCATTTACAAAGGGATCGGGTGGTGAATATTGAGTTATGAGTACGACCAGCAAAGCAGTAAAAATCAATCGTAATGTCATTATCAAGAATGAGAGGGGCAAATCTTATTCCAGTCCCCTTTTAAACTCGGTGCTCAACGTGAGTTTCTGTAGTACCTGATCTTTGTCATACAGTAGAAGAATGATGAAGGATGCCATACTGTAATCCAAATTAGCAGACAAAGATGACGAGCAAAAGATTTGGGAGGTTAAATGTGAAAAATGAAGTCACAAACATAAGAGTGAGTGAGAGAGAGGTAATGACCGTGGCGGTCAATGAGTGGTGAAATTAAAAACTGAGTGCATAAATGCGCACTTACAGAGAGGGAGAGGAAAAAAAGAGGGAGCCTGATAGAGACAGACAGCGAGAGCAAGAGGGAGAAGAGAGAAAGAAAGTGTGCAAGAGGGAGAGAGAGAGCTGCAGGGTTGACAGCTGTATGTTGCCCACTTAGTAGCACACTCTGTCCAGATCCCTGGCTCTGGGTTGCAGGACCTACATGTGTGCAGTGGCCCAGTCAGTCCCACACTGGTCTTCACAAATAAAAAACACCTGTTATCTCACAGGCCTGTAAAATATGTTTACACAAGTTTTTTATTATTTTTTTTTAGATTAATTTGCTAATAATTTCCCCTGGAAATATTTTGTTAAACACAGTTTTTCGTTGCCTACCAAAAATAATAGCCTTTTAAAAAGATTTTTTTGCCTAAATCCAGGCAAAGTAAAAAAAAAAAAATTTGTGTTTCCTGAAAAACCTTAAAAAAAAAAGACTTGGGCCATTATTTTAGGAAGGTAACAATTTCCAAAAGAAAAGACTTGAATCCACTTCAACATGGTGAAATAATCTCCCCAGTATAACGTTGATCCAGAAGTGTTCATGTAGTCGGTAGTCGGTTCATGTATTGTTGAGCAGACTGCATAACTATACATCCGTGACTAAAAACAACAAATAATACGTCCCCGACGGTATCCCAATGTTGGCTAACGAAGTTCGAGAGTAACAGTTGACATTTTTCCATGAATATGTGACTGAGAAGAACAGTGATACAGGATTATGTATAACATTGAAGGAATTGTTGTTTCCTGTGACGTGGGTGCCACTCCAAAAAAGTGTGTCGTGCGTATCCCATGGTTCAGCATGGAAAAAGGTTGTTAGGTCTTCATCGTGCATATCCCATGGTTAGGTAACTTAGTCCTTTATATGTAGATGCAGACACCTAACTTCATCCATCCATCCATCATCTTCCACTTATTCCTCTACTAGGGTCAAGGTGGGGTTCCTCATGCCCATCCAGAGGAGAACATCTCAAGCGCAGGTCAGATACACCAAGGACAGGGTGCCAATATATCGCTGGGCACACACTCACACATCCACACAAAATATACAGGGCAATTTAGAGCATTCAATTTACCTGGAATCCATGTTTTTGGACTGTGGGAGGAAATTGGAGAACCCGGAGAAAACCCATGCGGACATGGGGAGGACATGGAAACTCCACCCTGATTGGGATTCGAACAGGGAACCTCCAGCGCTGAGAGCCACCGTGCCACAGTGCCACAGTGCAACCCCGACACCTAACTCTTAGATTTATTTTAAAAAGACAGGTTTTTTAGTTGTAGAGTTTGCAAATTTTTTCCATGTCTAAGTCGGTTTTCATCTTTGTAGCTTCCTTTTTCTTTGACAGTCCGAAGACATTAAAATCTGGAGAATTGGAGATACTAATTTGCCACTAGAAGCGAGAGCGTGTGTATAAATGGGTTTAAGACCTGCTAAAATGGATGTTTTTTTCCACTTTTCACACAGTGAGCACTGAAAGCAGCTACAGCCCAACATGCAGCTAATGCCATGAATAACATAACGTTTAAAACGAAATTATTCTAAAGCGAGCACACCAATCAGGGTACTGTGCACCTTGTTTTGAACTAGTTTTGGCCCTATGAACATGACTGCACAGTGGATTGCATTTAACAGTTTCGTGACTGCCTTGGATTTTAAAATGAACATGAGGGATTTACCTAAAATGAGTGGAGCAGTCAAGTCATGTTAGGAAAGTGATTACACGACATTAGAATCAGAATAAGGGGCTTAGAATCAGAATAAGGTGGCTTAGTGGTTAGCACATACGCCTCTCAGCGCTGGGGATTCCTGGTTCGATTCCCAATCTCGATGGAGTTGTCATGTCCTCCCCGTGGCGTGGGTTTCCTTCGGGTTCTCCAGTTTCCTCCCACAATCCAAAAACATGGGTTCCAAGTAAATTGAATACTCTAAATTGTCCTGTATGGCTTGTGTGTGAGTGAGTGTGTGCCCAGTGATGGATGGGCACCCTGTCCTGGGTGTATCTGTCCAGCGCCAGAGATGTTCTCCCTTGGATGGGCTTCGGGAACCTCACCACGACCCTAGTAGAGGAATAAGCGGAAGATAATAGATAGATGTAATGTATAGAATTTTACATTTTTGAGAGCCGTAAGGTGATGTGAGACCAAAACATTAAAAAAAAAGAAATTGTTCCAATTGGGTATATTATTCCTAACTTACAATGAGCATTTGTGTTAAACCATGTGCTATATGCCATAGTGTGTAAATAAATTATTAAATCAGAAATACTAATCAGCCGTTATTGTCATTTTGCACAAAGAACTGGTGTTCTACACAAATAGCTTTTTAAAAAACCCAGTTTTAAAGAAGTTCGGGTCAAAGGTGCACGAGGGCACCAGTCGTGTTTCAGAGCTACAAGGGCAAAACTACCAAGGTCAACAGCAATTACATTGCAGAGCTGGTACTTTTTAACCTGCCTTGTCTAAAAATGTCTAAATATGCAGACAGAAATCATATTTTATATTTAGCACCGTCATTTAAATTGTTACTTTTTTTTTTTTAAAAAAACATTAAAATTTGCCAAACTAGATCTTTTGTTGAAAAAACATTTACATTTTTTAAATTCCTGTTATCTTTTAATCCATTTTTAGGCTTAAATAATGATAGTAATTTGGTCATTTTTAAATATAATAGAATAAAAAGCACAAAGCTCAATAGATCTAAAGAGACCTAAGAGATTTTAACGAAACATTAAATAATAAATCTATTCTCATCTACACAGTCCACAATTAAAAAGTACATCAAGAAACCTCGGCCTGTATAAATAGACTAGTGACGTTGACACCGTGGCATTTTTCAACATTTGGTCCCTGGTTTGCTGCCGTGTGTCCTTCAAAGAGAACTGATTCACCACCTGGCATCAGCCAAGTGCTGTTCCGCCGCATGCCCTTGACTTCTATCCAAAATGGCTGCCTATCTAGCATGGGGAAGTGGCAGGTCTGGGCATGTTTCCCTCTCCCTCTCTCTGTTTCTTTCTGGCACAGTGCAGCCTCCAGCAGACCAGGAAAGGTGAGAGCTGCTCTCTTGATGGTTAGTACGGTTGAAGGCACTGCCCTGGTTTTCTCTTCTGATTGGCCTTCAGCTGTGATCCATCATTTATGTCAACAAAGGTCTGAGGAGGTCGCATCAGAGATCTGGCCAGTTCGTACTTTTCGGGTGAATTAGTTATGAGAGACTTGATGAATCTTTTAACTGGTAGATGAATTTTACTGGGAGCGTGATGGGGTGATCTGCAGTTGCAGTCATACTGGTGTTTACCTCATCGCATGTGCATGCGTGTGTGGCTTAGTGGGCCGGTGCAATTCGCAACTCAAGGTCACTGGGTTTATTAAGCCTTTTATTGCAACCATTTTCGTTCGCTCATTTCCATACAGACGAGATTACATCCTTCTTACAAAGAATGGAGAGCACTGCCCTCTGTAAAAGTAGTCATTTGTTAATCTGACGTTCTTTTAGCTTTGCAGGTTTTCGTCAGTAACACTTCATAAAACAGTTCCCCCCCATTGCAGTTCCTCACAACGATGGAATACATTATTTATTAAGAAATCAAATTAGTTCCGAATTATTTCATTGGATTTTTGCCGTCATGGGTTCTGAAATCAAGATTTAATAAATTGACGATGGTGATGTACTGAATATGAAATACTGCATAACAGTAAAGCTCAATCACACACTATTAATTAGTTAATGCTTTTATTTATTCAACCATCCATTTATTTGCTTCCTAAGCCACTTATCTTAATTACGCTCACAATGATCATTCCATCACAGGACAGACACACAGTCGATACATTCACTTTGCCATTTACAAATTAGAATCTTTAGTATACCTAACTTACACTCACGTGTGTAGAAAATATGCATCGGTCTCAAACCTAGGATTCTGGCTTTGAAAGGTTGCAGTGCTACCCCTCGTCCACCAAATGTATAAGCTGTATTAGATCTAGTCTGCATAGGTCAAAAGATTTTCTTGAATTATTATAAACTAGAGGAATGCTAAATACAACGTAAAAAGTTGAAAGGCAATTGTTTTTGAATGATTGATGGCTTTGGAGTTTTTGGAGTTTTTCAAAGACACGATAAGAAGTGACGGAGCCAAGCTTCAGCTTTGTAGGTACTTGCAAAGACCCCAATCTATCTAAAGTGTTGCGTTTAATTGCGATAGCGAACGAACAATTGATGTTAGAAAAGGTTGAACCCATTTGTTTTTAAAAAGGACATGGTGGGTAAGCATGATACCAAGTTTTCTACCAAGTGTGTATTCGGGAAGACCTGGTGGCCAATGGCTAGATTGACCACCAGACTGCTCCAATTTAGCCATTAAACCTCCCCCCACTCTAAAATGACAGGTGTTTTAGTTTTATTGGCCAAACTGTGTACATTTTAGCTCAAATTGTTATTATATGTAATGAACTGATTGGTTCCGTGATAGAAAAAAAATGGAATTTCCATTATTTAAAACCATTTGGAAAAAAATGTTTTAAATATGTACAGTATGTAAAGCTGATGCAAAGAACTTTTTTCTTATTTTCCTTAAATTAAATACTAGAGGTTCTATCTTCATGTGCATCTAGGCTTTTAATGCTTTTTACTTTCTCAAGATATGAACAAAAGTCTTGTGAATCGTCTGACAGCATGAAAAAAACTGAAGCAACTTTTAAGAACATGGACAGACACTGACAGACGTCTAGAACTGACGCCTAGTGTCCGGTGGGTGTGGCTTATCAGGTCTATGTGGTATAGACATTTAAACAAAGTCTGTTGAGAAGATGGTGATAATGAGGAGCCAAAGAAGAAGAATAACATTTGTCTTAGAAAAGGAAACACCACCAATGGAGACGCTGATGAAAGTGTAGGAGATGGATGCTGTAAGCCAAAATTATGTGATTTAGTGTTGTTCAAGAATTAAACTCTGAAAACGATTTAAAAAAAGACTTCTGCACCAGTTTTCAGAAGCTCAACAAACCTTGCTAAAACTGGGTTATGTCTAAAGAGCGCTCTTTTGAACATCAATAAAAATATTGTCTTGTTTTGTTGTTTTTTATTTGTGAGAGTCAATTAACTTTTTGGCAAAATATCAAGACTAAACATATTAAAATTAAATCCATGTAGGAAAATTGCAACCAAAGAATTGTTGCACAAGGGTTGAACAATGAAACTGAATCAGCTGGTTTTAGACCCCAATCATTTATTAGTTCGGTGTAGGGTCTCCTTTTGCGGCCAATGCAGCATCAATTGGTCTTGGGAATGACATCAACAAGTCCTGCACAATGGTCAGAGGGATTTTAAGCCATTCTTCTTGCAGGATAGTGGTCAGGTCACTACGTGATGCTGGTGGAGGAAAACGT
>JAOUQT010294671.1:0-16729 GCA_025769995.1 Xyliphius kryptos | reverse complement strand
GTGTGTGTGTGTGTTTGTGTGTGTGTGTGTTTTAAGTAACATATAATTATACATATAGACTATGTGATATACACTATACAATATATATATAGCTCCCGAGTCCGGCTCTCCTCAGCCGTCTGAGAAAGTAGAGCGGCTGGTGTGCCTTTCTGACCAGACTGGAAGTGTTGTCTCTCCAGGTGAGGTTGTAACTCAGGTGGACACCCAAGTACCTGTAGCTGGAGACCACTTCCACTGCAGATCTTCCGACGTGTAGGGGGAGGAGGGCATGTCTGCCCTTTCTGAAGTCCACAATCATCTCCCTTGTTTCGTTTACGTTGATGCAGGGCCACACAGTGGCCACACAGTGTTTGTTTTTTTTGCACCATCCCTCCAGATGTTCCACCTCCTGTCTGTAGATGGACTCATCATTGTTTGTGATGCATCCAATTACTGCTGTGTCATCCGCGAACTTTACAATATGACAGCTTGAAAGGGTAGGTGAGCAGTCATATGTCAGCAGAAGGGGGCTCAACACACAGCCCTGAGGGGAACTGATGCTGAGGGTTATAGTGGAGAAGAAGGTGTTGTGAATCTTCACAGCACTCGTCTGGGGATGTTGTCCGGACCAGCAGCCTTTCGTGGGTTAAGAGAGAGGCTGAGAGGCTCTTCTTCAGGTGACCAGGTGAGTCTGGTGCTGGGGGAGGGTGGATTCAGGGTCATCAAAGCGTGCGTAGAACTTGTTGAGGGCTTCAGGCAGAGTGGGATCTTTTGGGAAATTGTGCATCTTTGGGTTTGTATTCCGTGATGCATTTAATGCCCTGCCACATGCTCCGTGGATCCTGGGACGAGGATCTACGGAGGGACGAATGTCCCTGAATTTTTTGAGCACATGCGGCATTTGACCTTTTTTCCCTGCAATCAGCTCTCTTCTAGCCACTATGAGTCGCTGTGAGTCGCCGGACCTAAAGGCAGCATCCCTGGTTTTTAGCAGAGAACGCACCTTGCATTCAGCCAGGGTTTCTGGTTTGGGTGGTGGTGACATCCTCCACACGTTTGCTAATATATCCGAGGACGGCAGATGTGTATCCTCCACATTTAGTTCTTCTTCACATTCAGCAGCCTCCCTGAAGATCTGCCAGTCTGTGCAGCCAAAACAGTCCTGCAGCATGGCTGGGCCACACAGTGATGGTTTTCTGTGTGGGTTTGGAGCATCGCAGAATGGGGTGGTAAGCCGGGACCAACAAGATGAAGACATGGTCGGAGAGTCTGAGGTTAGGGCGGGGAACGTCTCTGATGTTTAAATAAACACGGTCGAGTGTGTTATTTTCCCGTATTGGGATGTTAACATGTTGGTAAAACCTCGGTAGCGTGTTCGTCAGGTTTTCAGTGGTAAAAATCGCCAGCCACCACGTGAAACGCCTCCGGATGCTTATGTTGCAATAATGAAAACCACCTTAAATGCGCGAGGCAGATAATGTGGAGAGACATCTCACAGTCATCTGTTCTGTAGCTTCAGAGCAGTGAGTGTTTACAAACACACTGTTCGTACACAAACCTTTGCTTATGTAGACGCACAAGCCGCCTTCCCGGGCTTTTGCCGACTGCTGGTTGCAAAACGCTCGGAAGAGCCGTCTGCCGGGCAGCTGAAATGCAGAGTCTGAAATGTATTCTTGAAGCCATGTTTCAGTGAGACAAATCACGTCACAGTTTTTCATTTCAATGGAAATATTTAATCTTAAACACAGTGGGTCTATTTTGTTTTACAGTGAGTGGACATTTAAGAGAAAAAGCGATGGAATCGGGGGGCAATCGGCATTGGCTCTATGCCTTGCTAAAATACCGCCACGCTTTCCTCTTTTTTGTCGCCGCTCACAGCGTTTTCTTTTCTCTGTTGTCCACTGCGCTCTGATCCACCATGCCGGTGTCCGGAGGAGCTTGAGTCTTCCGAGGATGGCTCTAAGATTGTTATCCATATTTGCCGTCTTTGTTGCCATGCTGTCCTTAATGAGTAATGATGACTAAACAATCTGCATGATCCTCAATGATGAGTAACAAATCTGTGTGATCATCAATGATGAGTGATGAATCTGCACGATCCTCAATGATGAGTGGCAACACTGCGTGATCATCAATGATTAGTGATAAATCTGCCCGATCCTTAATGACAAGTGATGAATCTGAGTAATCCTCAGTGATGAGTGACAAATCTGCTTGATCCTCAATGATAAGTGATGAATCTAAGTGATCCTCAAAGATGAGTGATGAATCTCTATGATCCTTAATGACTGAGTGATGAATCTGCATAATCCTCAATGATAAGAGATATATCTGCATGATCCTCAATAATCAGTGATGAATCTGTGTGAATCTCAATGATGAGTAATGAATCTGCATTATCCTCAAAGATGAATGACAAATTTGCGTAATTCTTAATGATAAATGATGAATCTGATCCTCAATAATTAGAGATGAATCTGCACGATCCTCAATTATGAGTGTCAAATCTGCACGATCCTTAATTATGAGGGTCAAATCTTGGTGCTCCTTAATGATAAGTAAAGAATTTGCACGATCCTCAATGGTGAGTGATGAATCTACATAGTCCTCAATTATGAGAGACGAATCTGCGTCAAACTCAATGAAGGATGAGTTCATTGGTGAATCTGCATGATCCTCAATGATAAGTAATGAATCTGTACGATCCTTTATGATAAGTAATGAATCTGCATGATCCTCAATGATGAGCGAGAAATATGAGTGATCTTCAATGATGTGTGATTAATCTGCGTAATCTTCAATGATGAGTAATGAATCTGCACGATTCTAACTGATAAGTGATGAATCCGTGTGATCCTCAATAATGAGTAATGAATTTGAGTAATCCTTAGTGATGAATCTGCTTGATCCTCAGTAATAAATGACAAATCCTCAATAATAAGTAATGAATCTGCAAAATCCTTAATGATGAGTAATAAATCTGTGTGATCCACAATGATAAGTGATGAATCTGCGTAATACTCAATGATAAAAGATGAATCTGCACGATTCTTACTGATGAGAAATGAATATGAGTAGTCCTCATTGATGAGTGATGAAGCTGCATGATCCTCACAAATGATGAAAATGAGAAATCCTCAGTGATGAGTGATGAATCTGCACAATTCTCAATGACTAAGTGATGCATCTGCATGATCATCAATGAGTGATAAATCTGCATGATTCTCAAGAATAAGTGATGAATCTGCGTAATACTCAATGACTGAGTGATGAATCTGCATAATCCTCAATGATGAGCAAGAAATCTGTGTGATTCTCAATGATAAGTGATGAATCTGCATGATCCTCAATTACAAGTGATGAGTAACACACTCAATGATGAATACTGAATCTGCACAATTCTCAGTGATGAGTGATGAATCTGCATTATCCTCACAAATGATGAAAATGAGAAATCCTCAGTGATGAGTGATGAATCTGTGCAATTCTCAATGATGAGTAATAAATCTGCACTATCCTCAATGATGGATGATGAATCTGCACGATCATCAAAAATTAGTGATCAATCTGCATGACCCTCAATTATGAGTGTCAAATCTGGGTAATCCTCAATGATGAGTAATAAATCTGCCTGATCCTCAAAGATAAGTGATGAATCTGTGTGATCCTCAATGATAAGTGATGAATCTATATGATCCTCAGTAATGAGTGATGAATCTGCATGATCCTCACAAATGCTGAAAATGAGAAATCCTCAGTGATGAGTGATGAATCTGCATGATCCTCACAAATAATGAAAATGAGAAATTCTCAGTGATGAGTGATGAATCTGCATGATCCTCACAAATGATGAAAATGAGAAATCCTCAGTGATGAGTAATGAATCTGCACAATCCTCAATGATAAGTGATGAATTTATATGATCCTCAGGGATGAGTGATGAATCTGCACAATCCTTGATAATGATGCAAATGAGAAATCCTCAGTGATAATCCTCAATGATGAGTAATAAATCTGCCTGATCCTCAAAGATAAGTGATGAATCTGTGTAATCCTCAATGATAAGTGATGAATCTATATGATCCTCAGTGATGAGTGATGAATCTGCACAATCCTTGATAATGATGAAAATGAGAAATCCTCAGTGATGAGTGATAAATCCGTGTGATTCTCAATGATGAGTTATGAATCTGCATGATCCTCAATTACATGTGATGAGTAACACACTCAATGATGAGTAATGAATCTCCACAATCCTCAATGATGAGTAATGAATCTGTGTGATTCTCAATGATAAGTGAATCAATATGATCTTCAGTGATGAGTGATGAATCTGCATGATCCTTACAAATGATGAAAATGAAAAATCCTCAGTGACTGATGAATCTGTGTGATTCTCAATGATGAGTAATGAATCTGCACAAACCTCAATGATGAGTGATGAATCTGCATGATCCTCAATAATGAGGAAAATGAGAAATCCTCAGTGATGAGTCATGATTTTATGTTATTCTCAATGATGAGTAATGAATCTGCACAATCCTCAATGATGAGTGATGAATCTGCGTGATCTATATGATCCTCAGTGATGATTAATGAATCTGCACGAGCCTCAATAATGATGAAAATGAGAAATCCTTAGTGATTAGTAATAAATCTGTGTGATTCTCAATGATAAGTAATGAATCTGCACTATCCTCAATGATAAGTGATGAATCTGCTTGATCCTCGATGTTGAGTGATGAATCTGTATGATCCTCAATAATGAGTAACAAACCTGCGTGATCCTCAATGATAAGTGGTAAATCTGCACAATCCTTAATAAATATGAGTATGAATATGAGTATTCCTCAGATGAGTGATGAATCTGCATGATTCTCAAAAATGAGTGAAAAATCTACGCGATTTTCAAAGACAGTGATGAATCTAGACGATCCTCAATGATGAGCAAGAAACCTGCGTGATTCTCAATGATGAGTGATGAATCTGCACTATCCTCTTTAAAAAGTGATGAATATGAGTAGCCCTCAATGATGAGTGATGAATCGGCACAATCCTCAGTAATGAGTGATGAATCTGTATGATCCTCAACGATGAGTTAAGAATCTGCACGATCCTTAATAAATGATGAAAATGAGAAATCCTCAGTGATGAGTGATAAATCTGCATGATTCTTAATAATAAGCAATAAATCTGCATGATCCTTAATGATGGGTGATCAATTTGCGTGATCCTCAATGACCAGTGATGAATCTGTATGATCCTCAATGATGTGTGACATACCTGCGAGATCCTCAATGATAAGTGATAAATCTGCACGATCCTCAATAATCATTCTTCAATGAGGAATGATGAATCTACACAATCCTAAATGATGAGTGATTTATCTGCGTGATCCTCAATGATGAGTAATGAATTTGTGTTATACTCAATGATAAGTGACATATCTGCATGATCTTGAATGATGAGTGATAAATATGTGTGATCCTCAATAATGAGTGAGGAATCTGCAGGAGCCTCAATGATGAGTGATGAATCTGCACGATCCTCAGTGACAAGTGATGAATATAAGTAACCCTCAATGATGTGTGATAAATCTGCGTGATCCACAATGATAAGTGATAAATCTGTATGATCCTCGATGAGTTATAAATCTGCATGATCCTTAATAAATGATGAAAATGAGAAATCCTCAGTGATGAGTAATGAATCTACATGATCCTCAATGACTGAGTGATGAATCTGCATGGTCATCAATAATGAGTGCTCAATCTACGTGATCCTCAATGAAGAGTGATGAATCTAAGTAATCCTCAGTGATAAGTAACAAATCTGCCTGATCCTCAATGATTAATAATTAATCTGCTTGATTCTCAATGTTGAGTGACAAACCTGCATGATCCCCAATGATGAGTAATAAATCTGCATGATCCTCAATAATGAGTAATGAATCCTCAAAGAGAAGTAATGAATTTGTGTGATCCTCAATGATGGGTAATGAATCTGCATAATCCTCAATGTCGAGTGATGAATCTGCACTATCCTCAGTGATGAATGATGGATCTTTGTGATCCTCACTGATGAGTGGTGAGCCTGCATGATCCTTAATGATGAGTGAATCTTCAAGATCCGCGATGAGAAATGATGTATCTGCACGATCCTCAATGATTAGTGATGAATTTGCACAATCCACAATGATGTGTGCCAAATCTGATTGATCCTCAATAATGAGTAATGAATCTGAGTAATCCTCAGTGATGAGTAATGAATCTGCGTGATACTCAGCAATGAGTGACAAACCTGCGTGATCCTAAAATAGTAAGTAATGAATCTGCACAATCCTAAATGATAAGTGATGTATTTGGGTGATCATCAATGATGAGTAATTAATATGTGTTATACTCAATGATAAGTGACAAATCTGCATGATCTTCAATGATAAGTGATAAATTTGCACAATCCTCAAGGATGAGCAAAAAACCTGTTTGATTCTCAATGATGAGTGATGAATCTGTACAATCCTCAATGACAAGTGATAAATATGAGTAATCCTCAGTGATGAGTGATGAATCTGCTTGATCCTCAATGACAAGTGATAAATCTCTCTGATCCTCAATGATGAGTAATGAATCTGCACGATTCTCAATAATAAGAGATAAATCTGTGTGATCCTCGATGATGAGTGATGAATCTAAGTAATCCTCAGTGATAAGTAACAAATCTGTCTGATCCTCAATGATAAGTGATGAATCTGCTTGATCCTCAATGTTGAGTGATGAATCTGTATGATCCTTAATGATGAGTGATAAATCTGCACGATCCTCATAATTGACTAATGAATCTCTCGAAGATGAGTAATGCATTTGTGTGATCCTCAATAATAGGTAATGAATCTGCATAATCCTCAATAACGAGTGATGAATCTGCACTATTTTCAATGATGAATCTTTGTAATCCTCAATGATGAGAGGTGAGTCTGCATGATCTTTAATGATGAGTGATGAATTTTCAAGATCCTCAATGATGAGCAAATCTGCGTTCTTATCAATGATAAGTAATTAATCTGAGTAATCCCCAGTGATGAGTAATGAATCTGCACAATCCTCAGTAAAAAGTGACAAATCTGCTTGATCCTCAAAAATAAGTGATTAATCTGCACAATCCTCAATGATGAGTGATGAATCTGCATGATCCTCAATGATGAGTGATAAATCTGCACTATTCTTAAAGAAGAGTGACAAATCTGCATGATCCTCAATGAGTAATTCGCTTAGATGAGTAAAAAAACTGCTTGATCCTCAATCCTAAGTGACAAATCTGCGTGATCCTCAATAATATGTGATGAATCTGCACAATCCTTAATGATGAGTAATGAATCTGCATGATACTCAATAAAAGTGATAAATCTGCACTATCCTCAAAGATAAGTAATGAATCTGCAGGATTCTCAATGATAAATGATCAATCTGCGTGATCCTGAATGATAAGTGAAGAATCTGCATGATGTTCAATGATGAGTGACAAATATGTGTGATCCTAAATGATAAGGAAAAATTTGTATGATCCTCAATGTTGAGTTATAAATCTGCACGATCCTCAATAAATGATAAAAATGAGAAATCCTCAGTGATGAGTGATGAATCTGCATGATCCACAATGACGAGTGATGAATCTAAGTAATCCTCAGTCATGAGTAACAAATCTGCCTAATCCTCAATGATAATTAATGAATATGTGTGATCCTCAATAATGAGTAATGAATCTGCTTGATCTCAATGTTGAGTGATGAATCTGCTTGATCCTCAATGATGAGTGATGAATCTAAGTAATACTCAGTCATGAGTAACAAATCTGCCTGATCCTCAATGATAAGTAATGAATCTGCGTGATCCTCAATAATGAGTAATGAATCCTCAATGATGGGTAATAAATCGGCATGAATGAATTCTTGTGATCCTCAATGATGAGTGTGGTAAGATTGCATGATCCCTAATGATGAATCTTCAAGATCCTTAATGAGGAATAATGAATCTGCACGATCCTTAATGATTAGTGATAAATTTGCACAATCCTCAATGATAAGTAATGAATCTGAGCATTCCTCTTTGATGAGTGAAAAATCTGCTTGATCCTCAATAATAAGTGATGAATCTGCATGATCCTCAATGATGAGTAATGAATCTGCATGTTCCTTAATGTTAAGTGATGAATCTGCATGATCTTCTATGACGAGTGATAAATCTAAGGAATCCTCAGTGATGAGTAACAAGTCTGCTTGATCATCAATGATGAATCTGCCTGATCCTCAATGTTGAGTGATAAATCTGCATGATCCTCAATAATGAGTAACAAATCTGCATGATCCTCAATGATGAGTGACATATCTGCGTGATCCTCAATGATGGGTGATGAATCTGTCTGAACCTCAATAATGAGTAATAAATCTGAGTAATTACCAATGATGAGTTACAAATCTGAGTAATCTTCAATGTCGAAAGATGAATATCCATGATCCTCAACGACTGAGTGATGAATTTGTATGATCCTCAATAATAAGTGACGAATCTGCATGATCCTCAATAATGAGTAATGAATCTGCGTGATCCTCAATGATGATTGATTAATTTGCAAGATTCTCAATGATCAGTGATGAATCTGCACGATCCTCAATGATGAGTGCCAAATCTGCGTGATCCTTAATGATGAGTAATTAATCTGAGTAATCCTCAGTGATAAGTAATGAATCTGCGTGATCATCAGTAATAAGTGAC
Source organism: Xyliphius kryptos (assembly GCA_025769995.1). Lineage (NCBI taxonomy): Eukaryota > Metazoa > Chordata > Actinopteri > Siluriformes > Aspredinidae > Xyliphius > Xyliphius kryptos. The sequence continues at coordinate 7,979 of JAOUQT010294671.1, read as the reverse complement.
AAACCTGCATGATCCTTAAATAGTATGTAATAAATCTGCACTACCCTTAATGATAAGTGATTAATCTGGGTGATCCTCAATGTTGAGCGACAAATCTGCGTGATCCTAAATGATGAGTAATCAATTTGTGTTATTCTTAATGATAAGGGACAAATCTTATCTTCAATGATGAGTGATAAAACTGTGTGATCCTCAATAATGCTGAGTGACAAATATGCGTGGTCCTCAATGATAAGTAAGAAGTTGTTATCTGCGTAATCCTCAATGGTGAGTAATGAATATGACTGATCCTCAATGATGAATCTGCATGATCCTCAATGAAGAGTGACGAATCTGCATGATCCCCAGTGGTGAGTGATGATTCTGCATGATCCTTAATGATGAGTGATGAATCTGAGTAATCCTCAGTGATGAGTGAGATAATTAATGGTGAGTGATTAATCTTCGTGGTATTTAAAGATGAGTGATGAATTTGTGTGATCCACAATGCTAAGAGGTGAATCTGTATGACCTTCAATAATGAGTAATAAATTTGTGTAATCCTGAAAATTAACTGATGAATCTGCACGATCCTCAACGATGAGTGATTGATCTTCATGATTCCCATTAATGAGAGATGAATCTGCACAATCCCCAATGCTTTTTGATGAATCTTAGTAATTCAAAGTGAGTGGATAATCTGCATGACCCTTATTGATGAGTGATGATTCTGCATGATCCTCAATGATGCGTGATGAATTTGTGTGATCCACAATGATGAGTGATAAACCTGTGTGATCCACAACACTAAGAGATCAATCTGCATGATCTGGATTAATGAGTAATAAATTTGTATGATGCTTAAAATTAACTGATGAATCTGTGTGATCCTCAATGATGAGCCATAAATCTGAGTGATTCCCAATGATGAGAGATGAATCTGCATGATTTCCAATAATAAAATATCAATCTGTATGATCCCAATGGTTATTGATTAATCTGAATAATCCTCAGTGATGATTGACAAATTTGCATGCTCCTCAGTGATGAGTGACAAATTTGCTTGATCCTCAATGATTAGTGGCAGCAAATTTGTGTGATTTTCACTGATGAGTGGAAGATTTGCCTAATCCTCATTGATGAGTGATGAATCTGCATGACCCTAAATGATGACTGATAAATCTGCATGATTCCCATTGATTATTTATGAATCTGTGTGAACCTTAATGATAAGTGATGAATCTGCATTATCCCCGATAATAAAAGTTGAATCTGCATGATCCCCAATGATAAGTGGTGAATCTGAATGATTGTCAATGATTAGTGATAAATCTGAATAATCTTCAGTGATGACTGACAAATTTGCATGATCCTTTATGATGAGTGATGAATCTGCATGATTCCCAGTTATGACTGGTAAATATGCATAATTCCCAGTGATGAGTGGTAAATCTGTGTGATTCTTTCTTATGAGTGATGAATCTGCACTATCCTCAATTATAAGTGATGAATCTGCTTCAATCCCTGGAAAGAGTGATAAAAGTGTGATCCATAATGAGTAGTGATAAATTCATGCGATCCTCAATGATGAGTGGTGAATGTAAGGAACTACCATCAGTAATAATATGATCTTTGATGTTACTTGATTGAAAGTGATGATTCTATGTGATTAAGCCTAGTAAACGAGCTAAACGGTGATTCCTAATGTAAGGGAGCACACTGATGAAGCTGTGTTTTTGCTTAAATGTGATTAATGTGTTTAATGTTATTTTTTTGGTAATAATATGATTTATCCAAGGATAAACTTGAGATAAGATGCTGTGTGATGAAGCCTGGAGATAAGTTGTGTGATGAAACTTTGTGATGACCTTCAATGATGCCATGAGGTAAAAAGTTCAGTGTTGAAGACTAACGATGTTAAATGATGGAGCTCAATATTAGCTGGAACATCCGATTCATATGATATGGAACACCTGAGTGGTAAGGCTAAAAAATAAAACTGAGTGATGGCATATTTATAATATGAAGTTATAAAGAGAAACATTATAATGATCATTATAATTACATTAGTTTGTTTATTTCCTTCTTTTTCATTTATTAATACTCTCTTAGTAACAAAAACCATAGCTGTTTTTATTTGTCTGCTTGCATTAGCTTTGTAGGTATTCATCGAGAGTGCTTTATCCCCAAACTGCATCAATCTCTGTCAGGCCGTTCCACTCCACATGTGCTTCTCATCCATCTTGGTGGAAATAATCTTGGTTACACCAAGGGCACCAACTTGGCCGGTGAGATGAAAATTGATTCGGAGCATATCATCGCTGCCCTTCCTTTGACCAAAGCCACGGCTTCTGATTTTCCCAAGCCGCACAGAATGTGCTAGGGAGAGAAAAGCTCCCCTAATGAGGTTTTCCAGTTCCCAAATATGAACGGTCATGTGTTTATCAGCCACTGACATCACAGGATAAATCCAGTTATATCTGTCAACAGTTGTGACGTATAGAGTGAACACCTTATACCTCTATATAAATAAGCTCTAATAGTGAGGTGCCACTATTAGACCATAATAGGACAAAATTTTCTTAAAGCTGCCATATGTAAATTTTCTCAAGGTGGGTTGACCTTTTCTGCTGAAATCAGGTATTTATAGATCAGTGGAAAGCACAGCAAATACAGGTATATATTTATGAACTAAAGCAAAAACATAAACTTGTAAAATAGGGGTTCAGGGAGCATGAGACATTCTCACACATCGTTCACCAGACCTGAACCCTACAGAATTTTTTTTTGGAATATGCTGGAGGAGATTTTGTACATTGGTCTACATTCCATCATCAATCCAAATTATTGAAATAAATAGCAGAAGTTTGAGGAAACAATATCACAGAGAATGTGTGATGTAATCAACACTGAGGATGATCTATTGAAATATTACAGTGTGTGACCATTTATACGGCCAGACAGTGTGTATTAGTGTTGCGATCTTGCGTCGGAACCCCAACGAGTGCGCGCCCAAATCGAGCAGAGAAGAGCCAGGTTGCCAGGTTAACGAAAAAGGTGTTCATTACGCACAGACAAAAATACAAAAATACAAAAACGGGGAACGGACAAGCAAAACATAAACACAATCAACAACAACCAAGGACAGGGACGAATGGAAACCGAGGGTATATGAAACAAAAGTCCCTGTCACATGACAAAAGGAGAACCAATAAAGAAACAGGACAATTAATTAACTAAAACGAGATACAACCGAACAAAACAAGTTAATTAACTGAAAAAAAGAACAAAAAACAGGTAGGGAGCGGCAAGCGCTCCTGACATATTGCCCCCCTTTTTTAAAGCATACTACGTATGAGGGCTTAATGGAGGGCAAAACCCCAAATGGATGGCACCGCCCGGCGGGCGGCAAGGAGGACAACCTTTAGTTCTCCACCCCTCGGGCGGTCGACGAGGCGGGCGGCACAGAGTTCGTCGCCTTTCGGACGGGCGTTTGGGCTGGGCAGCCTCTGTTGCTATCTGCAGCCTTCGTCCTTAAACCCCTCCTGTTTGTCCTGCCCAGAATAAAAAACACCAACAGCGAGACCCAGGCATAAAGCAAAAAACTCAGCTTCCCATACTGTGAAACATTTCCCCCCACAAGGCAATACAGTGTCGCGAGGCAAGCTAAGCGTTTTGGCGCCACGAGGGTAGCTGAGCGTTTCGGTGTCGTGAGCAGAGTTGATGACACGAATGGAGCTGAGGGTGCGAACGGAGTCACGGACGAAACTAAGCTTGAGAACGGCTTCGTGGATGAAACTAGGACCCCACAGCGGATACCCGGAGCATAACCCCGCTACACAGGCTCGCTATGGGGTGCGCGCTTAACACGCGAGGTGCGCCTGCGCCAGGACCTCCTTTTAGGTGGTAAGGAAGGTTGCGGCCGCTTGATCGCGCAACAGGTGAAGTCCGGGAGCAACCCGGGTGAATTTAGGAGGGTGGAACGAGGGAGGATGTGATTGCAGAGGAAATATTCCAGCATTTCTTCCTCGGAAAACAATTCCTCCGTGTCCACTGAATCCCCCTCAAAGCGATCTACAACCACCTCGTTCCACCAACATGGAGCCTACAGTTAAACCCGGCTAAAGAAAAAACTTTAAAAACGAAAAAAGACGCTCACCTGGCAAAACTGGCTCCGATATGTTATGGTCCTTGATCCCTTAACAATGCCACACATTGCACCTAATGCAGATCGAACCACAGTTGATGGTAATCATAATTGCACCTGCATCCATTTATTTGCTGCCATTTTCATCAATTTGTTCTTGTGATATTTGAGATTTACATTTAGTAGAAGCTTTTATACAAAGCGACTTACAACACAGGGTTGATGCAGCACCCTGGCGCAACGAGGGTTAGGTGTCTTGCTCAAGGACCCACATTGGTAACTTTAGTGGATGTGAGATTTGAACCTGTAACCTTCTGATTGATAGTCCAACACCCTAACCACTGAGCTACCACTCCCGTAGATCTGTAGGATAATTTAGCAGATATGCAAAGCGATATATACTGCTCAAAAAATTAAATGGAACACTAAAAGAACATATCCTAGATCTAAATGAATTAAATATTTATTTAAAAGATGTACTCAGTTGAAAATCTTTATCTAGTAGACAGTGGAATGCATTGAGAACAAAATAACAAAAATTATTAAAATGTAAATCAGAATTATTATCCCATGGAGGTCTGGAAGTTACATTGTGTTGTTTAAGCGTTCCCTTTATTTTTTTGAGCAGTGTATAACTATACATATGCTATATATTCCAACTTGATGGGTTTGTGTCAAAACACAGGGTTACATGGATAATTACTGGTTAAAGATTTTGTTTAAGGACCCACATTGGTAACATCAATGGACCCGGGATTTGAACCAAAAACCTTTGGGTTGCTAAACAAACACCGTAACCACTGAGCTGCCACATTCTCAGGGAAGCTTAGCTAACATACACCTTGTACTAATTACTATTTTCTTTTGTCTAAGTCAAAGTTTTGTCTAAGTTTCCATGTTCATCTAATGTCCATGTGGGCTTTCTCTGTGTTCTGCGGTTTCATTCCACAGTCAAAAAACATGGATTCAAGGTGAATTGGCTGCTCTAAATTTTCACATCTAAAATGTCCCTGTTTGTGTGCCTCTGTGCATGTCTGTGTGAGTGTGTGCCCATTAATGGATTGGCACCCAGCCCTGTGTGTATCTGCCCAGTGTCCAACATGTTCTTCCCAGAATGGGCATGGGGAACCCTAGTAGAGGATTAAGTGAATAATGATGAGCTAAGATGACGTGATTAAAGTAAGTGCTTGAATGAGGTATGTAGTCAGGTGTTTCTTTAAAATGCTGAATGTTTGCCCATTTATGATATTGGTGGGAGATCATTCCACCAACTCGCAGTGATTAATCTGGCACCACCGTGGAGGTAGAAGCACCAGGGGCTTATCACCACTGAAATTTAATGAGTGGGCCAAAGATCCAAAAATTGTCTAGTTGGCTGATACAGGGTTCTGAATCAGCAGTAGGGGACTTATTACTGCAGTAATCAAGCTGGGATGTTATAAGGGCTTATAAGCACAGCAGAATGGGGACTATTACAATTTTAAGAAGAAGTACATAATGTTCTGACTGGTCGGTGTAATACAGTAAATATGTTGTGACTTAAGCAAACATGTAATTCACTTTTAAAATATATAAAAGATAAAGATTTTAGAACATGTGCTAATCCAAAGATCGATTCAGATTCAGCATTGATTAAATTTTTGCTGTTTTTGGTCTTCCCTTAATAACTGAAAATGGTTTTAAATGGCTCCTACAACCAATGGTCTCTTCAGTTTTCTGACTTTGATAAATAAATAAATACAGATCCTTATGGCAGGATGAGGTTGTGGGGCTTGTAGTGGTTTGAAAGGGGAAAATCCTCAACTATCTGTCTTTATTTGCTTTCCACTAGTGTAATTTGGTTTTAAAAATGTACTGCAAAATCAGTGACTAGAGTTCTTTTTTCAAAAATTGTGCTTAGTTGCAGCCAAGATTAACCTGCAGATACATTCCTTGAGCCCTCCAGCATCAGCACTGGGACAATACAAAGCATGCGCTGCATTATTTCGAAGGGGCACAGTCACACTGGTCCCGCTGAAAGTACAACCAATGGTGTGAGCTAAAATGCTTCCCTCTGCTGCTCAATGGCGGGGATTAAGGGTCATTTTATACACGCGTCCCCACGAACATGAGCAGTGCAGCTCTCACTTTTTCAGTGGTGATCTTTTTGTGAGACTGGGTGACACAAGGGTTACCCCTAGGATCTCAGAATGGTCAGTGCTTGACAAGCCTTTTTTTGTTTGTTTGTTTGTTTTCTTTATATATTTTATCATTTTATAATGCACATGCTGTCTGAGGTAGAAGTTTGTGCATGTGCAGTAGTAAGAGTAGCTCCATCTGAAAGACTAATGGTCACATGCAAATCTGAGTTATCATTTTATAGGGTTTTTATTATGTTTATTTTGATAAACTTCATAAGCTAGCATTTGTCTCTTGTGGTGTTCTGTCTTATTTCATGCACCTTTTTACCATCATGCTGTGACTTGTGGCAAGATTGGGATCAGTTCAGCTAGTCCACATTTTCAGTTATTTAATAGCAAATATTATGTGTGAATCAGAGGCAGAAGCAAGTTGGTAAAAAAATAATAATAATAATAATTAATTAATCACCTGCTATAGGTTCCTCTAATAATCTGTCTGCAAATATTTAAAAAATATGAAACGTGTAACAAAAAACAAGAAAGATTTGTTCTTGTGATATTTACATTTAGTAGAAGCTTTTATTCAAAGAGACATACAAGTATCCCAACTTTGTTGGGATTAGAACACAGGGTTAATACAGAACCCTGGAGCAACGAGGGTTAAGTGTCTTGCTCAAGGACCCACATTGGTAACTTCAGTGGACCTGGGATTCAAACCTGCAGCCTTCTGATTGATAGTCCAACCTATCCACTGAGCTACCACTCCAAGAGTTTTGTAGAATAATTTAGCAGATATCCAAAGCAATTATATAACTATACATATGCTGTATATTCCAACTTGATGGGTTTGTGTCAATACACAGGGTTACATGGATAATTACTGGTTAAGGATTTTGTTTAAGGACCCATACATTGGTAACATCAGTGGACCCGGGATTTGAACCCAAATCCTTTGGGTTGCTGGAGAAACACCATAATTACTGAGCTACCACATTCTCAGAAAAGCTTGGCTAACATACACCTTGTACTATTTTCTTTTAGATTTTTAGGTTTAAGTTTCCATGTTCTTCTTATATCCATGTAACAAAAAAAAAAAGCAATAGTGGCCAATGAAAATGCTTGTCAACTTCTGCGCCGACAGTTACATCAGCCAGACTAATAATGAAGTTTATTAGCAATAAAACCTGTTCCTAAGTCTGATTAATCCGGGCTCTGATCCTCATTTTGCCCTGACGTGTGACAACAGACTATGAAAGGTTAGTGGTGGATTAGAAAGCTGGTTGTAACAATTACTGAATTTCATTTGCAGTAGGAAGCACTAAGTGCTCCATCTATAAATTGCGCAAGGCATATCATGATGCTCAATACTATCTTAAACCCGAAAAAACTTATTTTCACGCCTTCTGCCTGCATCATTTAATTAGCAACACAGTTTCTGAATATATAAACCCCGGTGGGTGTGGCGGTTTTAAAACGAGGTGTCTTCAGGTGAATTTCTGTCAAATTGCTATCTTGGAGGCGGAAAACACAGGTGCACCACCGACTGAAACTTACCAAGACAGACAGACATTTATTGCTATTTTGTTGGTGAAACATTGGCCAATACATCGAGTCCAGGTAGCTGCACCAAGGTCGGCTTTCTTAACAAAAACCTGGTGTGGCGCGAGGGCGTGATGGGCGTGGTCGGTAGACGGGAGCAGGGTTCGAGAGGCGGGCCCTGTAATCGGTCGCAC
>JAOUQT010294572.1:0-16729 GCA_025769995.1 Xyliphius kryptos | reverse complement strand
GAAGTCTAATAAGGTTATGGAAATTCAGCTTGTTTTATTTTAAGTGTGTGTGAGTGTGTGTGTGTGTGTGTGTGTGTGTGTGTGTGTGTGTGTGTCACATGCAGATAACCCAACAAAAAACTTAAGAATAAGAATAAAGGTTATGTATCATTAGATAAGGGTGTGTATGTGTGTATGTGTTTGTGTGTCTGCCAAAACTGTGAGAGCTGATTCTCCGGATGCTTCCTCCAGAAAGCCTATCATTTCCTGTGAATGCATAAGATATGAAAAGGCCATAATCCTGCACTCTTAATCCCTTTTAAAGCCTAGCCTGAAGTGAGCAATCACAGTTTTCCTTTCCTAAACTACATGTGAATGTAGAATTTAGTATGCGATTGTATTGAAATGGATCTGCTCAACTTTAGATTTTCCAAACATGCATGAACGTTCCAGTTTGTGTATTTTTCGTGTGCATTAGGAATAAAGAAAGAGTTTTTTTTTGTTTTTGTTTTTGTTTTTTTTACAAATACCAGGCTGAAATTTCATGTCTCCGTGGCAGCGTGGTGTCCATTTTCAATCAGATGATGACAGATGTGTGATGGATCATGTTAGCTGACTCAGTTGGATCTCTTTCTGGAGCTCAGATTGATTTAGTTTGGAAGTTATAAAAGGTTCTTGATTGGCTTTTCTCCTCACAACCAGAGAAGGGAGCCATAGTCTCATGTTACAATGTCCTGATGAAGATAGTAGACATTAGAGCTTTTACATTTTTATTTCATTTTTACATCTTTACCTTTGAATAACCTGTAAATGTTTTTGATATACACTGCTCAAAAAATTGCGGGAACACTTAAACAACACAATGTAACTCACACTTGTGTGAAACCAACATGTCCAGTTAGTGCTCAACACTGATTGTGTATCAATTTTACTTGCTGTTGTGCGAATGGAACAGTCAACAGGTAGAAATTAGAGGCACTTAGCAAGACCCCCCTATAAAGAAGTGCTTCTGCAGGTGGTGACCACACCCCTTTTCTCTGTTCTCATCCTTTCTGGCTGATGTTTTGGTCACTTTTGCATTTGGTTAGTTCTCTCACCATAGAGGTAGCATGAGGCGGTGTCTACAACCCACACAAGTTGCTCAGATAGTGCAGCTTATTTAGGATGGCACATCAAGTGGCAGCAAGAAGGTTTGCTGTGTTTGTCAGCACAGTGTCCAGAGCATGGAGCAGATACCAGGAGACAGACCAGAACCTCAAACCTTCGGATTGTTAGCCCATGTGTACCACTTTATACAATTTTAGCAATGCATTTTATTCTCTGTGATGTCATTCACCCCACTTACAGTATCCACCGATATCAAAAGAGTTGTATTTGCTTAGGCTTTGTGTGTAGCATTTGTAATACTGAGTGATGTCACCGACAATAAGGAACCGAAACCTTAATCTACACCTACAGTATATAGCCAATAAGAAAGAAAGTCATATTGTGTTATCCTCCCCAATATACAATTCTTAATTTCCTGACATTTCCTGTCTAAGAGAAAACTGTGTTAGTATAAACATTGTGTATAAAAACAATGAATTTATTATTATTATTATTATTATTATTGAGGATTATTTTTGCATGTCTTCACCAGCTGTAAGTTACAGCCAAACCCTCCATCGACAGTCAGTGAGACAACACCTGGGTGTAGACACAGCTATGATCCTGAGCTGTGTTTTTGTTTGCTGTAGCTATGCTAACACAATAATTAGTGGATGCTATCCATCTTGTTTGGGAGTGTTCTTAATGAAAGCACTGCTAACTGTTGAATCATCTGACTACAATTCAATGTCAGCTACATGAGCGCTCACGATTTGCTCGCTCTAAACTTGAGCTGCAATGATCTCCTGAGCTCAGTAAGGCCTGGAGTTTGGAAAGACAGCAGATAAAGACTGATCAGTGAGTCAGTAAATGCGGCGCTGATTTGATTGCATCAGATTTAGGAATGTTACTGTTTTTATGTAGACACTAATTATGGCAGCAAACCACAATGTTGTTAACTTTTCAGTAAGGAAGTTGGCTATTGGCTGTCCTAAAAGTCACTAAATGAGGTAATCGACTAATTTGCATAATAGTCAATTTAGGTATTTAGGAAATAAACATTGTGGCAAAGAAGAAAACACACCCTAAATATGTTCACTCATTCAATGTCTTCTGCTTAATCCTCCACTAGGGTCGTGGGGAGAAAGTTCCAGGCACTGGGCAAATACACACACACACACACACACACACACAAACAAACACATTTATGGGCAATTTTGAGCAGTTTCTTTACCTTGAGACCATGTTTTTGGAATATGGGAGGAAACCAGGGAACCCGGAGGAAACCCACGCAGACATAGGGAGAACATGGAAACTCTACCCAGATTGGGATTTGAACCCCAGCGCTGAAAGGTGAACATGCTAACCACTAAGCCACTCTGCTGTGCCTAAATATATTAAAACTAATATGCCCATCCAGGGGAGAACGTCTCAGGCGCTGGGCAAATACACCCAAGGACAGGGCGCCAATCCATCGCTATCCACACACATACACACACTATACAGGGCAATTTAGAGCATTCAATTTACCTTCATGTTTTTGGAATGTGGGAGGAAACCGGAGAACCCGGAGGAAACCCATGCAGAGATGCGGAGAACATGCAAACTCCACCCAGATAGGGATTCAAACCGGGAATCCCCAGCGCTGAGAGGCGAATGTGCTAACTTCTAAGCCACCGTACCGCCCTTATAGAATACCAACCAAACAAATTTATTTTTAATGTTTTCCATTTACATCGATGTCAATACAGGTAATTCATACTAGAGACTCCAAAATACATAAAACACATTTTGGAAAGAATAATTGTAGTGATCAATATGGAAAATAAGTGAAGAACATGCGTGTCTCGAAAAGTCTCCAATAACAACAGAAAAGGTCGCAGGCAGCAAACTCGCCTGACCTTAAACCCCAAAAAGGGAGAAGGTGAATGATAATAACCAGCAGTCCCCCAAACCCGGTAGATGGTGAGGGTTGTGTCAGGAAGGGCATCCGGTGTAAAAGACCCTTGTCAAGTCTAATATGCGAGTTTATCACTGTGGCGACCCCCGGATTTTAAAGCGTAGAACTCCAAAAGAAGTAGAAGATCTGTATAGTTGGCAACAATGTCAAACAAACGTGTTTCATCGTTCAGTGCAGTTCTGATAAGAGTCGGTAGATGGCAGCACTGACTTCAGAACAGACTTCACTTCAACAGTAGATGGAGCAGGAGAAACCCAGTAACGGGGTGGTGGTAGTAGTAGTAGTAGTTGGGGGAAGAGAAAGAGAGTCAGCACGTCGCTCTGATCTGAATCTTCTCACACTTCATACACCAAAAGTTTCTCCTTCATTATGGGAATCCGAAAGAAGAACAGCAAAACTCCCCCGGTACTGAGCCACGAGTTTGTGATCCAGAACCATGCGGACATCGTGTCGTGTGTGGCCATGCTGTTTCTGCTGGGTCTCATGTTCGAGGTGAGCAGAGCTCTTCTTTAATCTTCCGTCTGCACACCATGTTCGATCCCTGTGCAGATGTTCCGACACTGATCTGCTCTGACCTGCTGCACTTTTCCAAACCTCTTCCTGCTTCATTGACGGCTGATTCTCTTTCTAAAACTAGTTTTCTCTTTATCGAAATCATTTTACTTTGATTAGCTAAACCAAAACCGCACAGCACTGCGATTTAAACCGAAATCGTGATCATATCATCAGGAAACGGCTCGGAAATATTCATCTTAATTCAAAATGCGTGTTAATGAACCAATGTGTATGTTTACAAACAGGAATATGGATTTATAATCGGGCCTGATGCAGTAAATATCAGGTTTAATCGATTTACACTTCTATAAATACCAAATTGAAAGTCCAAACATTTGGTGTAGGTAATATAACTCAAAAAGCAGACATTGAGGGTTAACTAAAGTGCATAAAACGTACAAGTAACAACATGATTCATTTCTGTACAGTTTAGTACAGCAATGTTCTCCAAAATGTTCTGCTATATAGCATAAAATGTGCATGAATTCGGACGTTAAAGTAAATGGGCACCTCGGAAATGTGTTGTAGTTCCGTGAATTCAGTGAGAATTCGTTTTTAAATGACGAAGTGAGAGTTTGTAAGCAGCACTGAGGAATGACGTGTTCATCTCTCTCAGTGCCGTTCCTGTGCCAGCAGACATAACCTCCATTTAACGCCACTTTCGATGGTTTTAATAAGCGTTCTGTGCCGTAAACTTCTTTGTTGTGTTATATGGTTAATATTTGGCGGTAAACACTTTAATGTTCATAGGGTACCGTTGCTGTTTGTGAGGTGACGCTGAGGCGAAGGAGAGCTCGTGAGGGTTGACGGTTACGTGGCATTGTGAACGCGCGCTGTCATCGCTTTCTCGGAGGTTTCGTTCTCAGTTCTTCTTTTCGTATAGAATTTCGTTGCGAAATCGCATTAATTTTCCTTTCATCGTCGTTGTTACGACAAATTCACTTCACAAACACTCACTCGCTTTCACGTAAGTTCGGTTTTCTAAAAAGCAGCGCCATTGCATTGCATCATGGGAGTTGTAGTTCTCAGCAGTGCCTAAATGATACGTGGTTTGAAATAAATCGAATTGCGGTTATTTTTTGTAGAGGTACTCCAGTTTTCACATTTGAAATTAAAAAACTTATTGTATGGGAAGTGGTTTTAAAGGATTTAAATGTATCTTGTAATAATTGGTCAGGTGTGCCCACTTGAATTAGCTCACCTTTTGCTGAGTGTCACATGGACATTAACCAGTGTTTAAGTGGTATTTATTCTGTATTAGCATTACAGTGCAACTGGTGATTTGACATATTCTGCAAGTTTTAATGTCTGATGTTGATCTACATCGAACAAAAATACACCCAATTTATCTTCAAAATGAATACATATTCTAAAGTGAAACAATTTGGTCAGATCTAAGACGAATATGGAATAAACTAGAGTGGATGTATCTTTGTGTAAAAGAATATAAATGTCTGGTGTTTACTCCTTATTTAGAAAAAACAAAAGATGTACATTTACTATGTTTTCTATACTTTCACATCAATAGGAAGTGGTTGGACTTTTAATCTAAGGGATGTGGATCCCAGGTCCACTGACGTTACCATTGTGGGTCCTTGAGCAAGATCCTTAACCCTCGTTGCTCCGGGACCCTGTATTAACCCTGTATTCTGATTCTGGGATATTTTCAAATCGCTTTGGATAAAAGCATCTGCTAAATAACTAAATATAAATGTAATTTTTTTTATATCAAACTTTTAGCTACTCAATAGCATGATGTTTGTTAAATCTATTGTGTGTGATTTATGCATAGATCAACTTTGGTGTACAACCTTTCCCCCTTTTCTCAACCGAACCAATTTTTTGCCAAACAATTCAGTACCTTTTATTAACAGGTCATTAATTTAAAAAAAAAAAAAAAGTCACTTATTTGGGTAAGTATTTAAGGCAAACCTAGTAAATAATGTGTATTGATAATGGTTTGGAATAAATAACAAACTTAATTCAACGTATTCAGTTTAATAATAATAATAAATTACAGTTTAATGTATAATGAGGATTATACATAATTTGACAATTACTTTTCTTCTTCTCTTTAAGATCACTTCAAAGATCGCTGTGTTGTTCATAACTGTGCAGTACAATGTCACTGTAACTACAAGCGGTAAGTTTGTGTTAGTCTTATCTTGGTTACTTAAAAAAATGGAGAATGTTCCTTCATGTGCTGTGGTGTTTTATACTATTCTTATGCTTTTCCTCCCACATTTTTCCTGTTTTTGACTGATGCACATATTGCTTGACAGTTTACAGGATAAAAATCTGTGAAAGAATTGGATCACACCACCGTAGTATCTGAAAAGCCTAGATTTTCATCCGATTTTTTTTCTTTTTAGTCCCTAATTTTTTTTTCTTTGTTAAGGTCTGTCCAATTGGTTGCACTTTTACTTAATCACCATTGTATTACCTGCAAGAGGGTCAGATTAAAGCAGGGGTGTTTAAAATTTTTGCGAAGAGGGTCAAATCTGAAAATGTGACGATGCCTTGTGGCTAACAGTTCCTTCTGACATTTTTTTCACCAGAAACTTTTTTTATGAAACTATTTTTACTGTCAAAATTATCTTTGTTCACTCAGGTGAGAACAACTATAAAGACACAATTCTTTAATATTTGTAGAGTCTGACAACAAACTGTAAATGTCCTTAAATTTAAGAAATTCAAATTTAATGTCAAACAGCTCCCCTGTCAATTTCATCTTGTCCACTTAAAAAAAAAAACAGTAGTTGTGCAGGGTCAGAAAAGTGTAACAAGCCTTGTTTTCGATTTATTAGAAGTTAATGTAATTTTTAGAAACATTTTTTCTTATTTTAAGAAATCTTAACAAGATAAATTTACTCACTATACTGGCAAATCATTTTACTTAATTCATGTACATTTTTTCTTAATTTTGCTTGTCTTTTTTAGTTTTATTTACAGATTAGCATTAGAATGGTGCTGTCATCATGTGGTAAAAGGTGGCGTTACATTACATTTCTCTAACGATATATTAATTCAAGCCATAAATAACACATAAGACCAAATTTGTGGGCATTAGGGATCCCAGGGGCCGGGATTGGCCCGCGGGCCGTACATTGAACATGATGGATTAAAGTCTTGTATTTGATAAATAAAGGTAGTTGCTTGTCGGACGAGTTTTTGATGGTGAAGCTTATTGTTTAGTCCTTGTCTTCGGTTTACTGCACACTGGAAGTTTTTTTTTCTGCTCTGTTTTTGGTTCCATCCCTCTTGACTTTAACTTTTATTAGTTTTCCAGACCTGGCATATAAAACCTGATCTCCAAAACATGCCACTACCATAAACATGAAAAAACAAGACCCATTGTGTACAATTACATCCGACGAGTGCAACTTTTATGTGTCACGGGGGGAAAACAAAACACTATCTATTATTCTTAAAACATTTAACTACAGGTTTAATAGCTATCAAAGTTTAAGAGCATATTTTTTCTTTCTCTTTAACATCATAAATAATGTTCAAAGTACAAGCGGCGATTATAAAGCATGTTCATGTTAAACAATTAAAAACTTGTATTTAATTACCACACTTTTATCTTACAAATTTTAAGTACGTTGATTTTTGCTGACTGCTGTAAAAACAAAAGGATTTTTTTCACTGCATTTTAATACTCATCTCAAACTAAACACTATTGCCAAGAGAGGTAAAACGGGCCGATTTTATTAGGGGTTTTAACTCCTAATGATCCTGTAATGGTTATATAATTGCGATTTAGTTTTCCTACTAATAGCAGTATTTCATTTTAAAAGACTCGATTTCCTACAGACTTTTATTTAAATTTACACGTAATTGGTCTCACTAAGCCGTTAAAATAGAGGGATGGATAACTAGTATACTTTTTTTTTGATCCCCGAAGGAAATTAAGCAGCCAGCCGCAGGTACGAAATACAACACAGTAATAGAAAGTAGTAACAAATAATAAAAAAAATGTAAAAACAATTAAAAGATAAAATCAATTTAATCTAATAGCAAACGAGATCTGACCGCACCAGGCACCGAAAAGGAAATGGCAAGTGACACGCTGTACTCCATACAACGTCCAAAGTTTTTATCTTCATTTTGTTGCCAAATGCTGATGATTGTTTCTATAATTAGATCCTGGACTTATTTGCATTTCCCTTTAATCTTTGTTTTTTGTGTTGTGATGTGTTTTTATTCCTTGCTTAGTGTATTTAGTTTGTTTTACGGCAATCAAATGTAAAGTTACAGTACGCTCTTGCCATAATTATTCATGCAGGACATGTTTATATACTGAATAAGTGTATTAATCATGTGTATGAGAAGGAAAGACAATTAAATTACACTGTTGAAATTTACAGGCAGTGCAGACTATTTACAGAAATGCCTTTCAAAATGTGCTTTTTGGTGGAGGTGGTTTAAATGCATGTTGCTCAGTTCTCAAGGTCATTATGAAAGTGTTTTTTTGCTCAGAGAACATGGTGTGCATTTTATAATCTGTATATTAAACATGGTCTGATTTTACAGACTTCTCCAGCATATTTTTACAAAACACTGAGGGGTGTAATGTTTTAGCCCTGTTATCTTAAAAATATATTTAGAATTAGATTTTGCTCTTTAGTATCTTGAACATTTAATTACTTTAGGAAAAACATATACTTAAGCATATACTGTGTTGGAGCTGCTGTCTCACTGAAAAACTTCAATTTATTTAAAAAAAAAAAAAATGTCTACATCTCTCACCATCTTAGAAGTTGGAGAGGAAACGGTGGTGAATTATTTCCACCATGGCCTGAAGGATGTAGCAACCGTGTTTTTTTACATGCTGGTCGCCATCATTATGCACGCCATAATCCAGGAGTATGTTTTAGATGTGAGTATTTCATTTAATTTACAAATCTTTTTTAATTTTATACACATCATATTTTAATAGAAACAGTATAACAGTAGCAGCAATGTACTACGATATATATTATCCATCCATTATATTCCGCTTATTCCTATACTAGGGTCATGGTGGGGGTTCCCCATGCCCATCCAGGGGAGAACATCTTTGGCGCTTGGCAGATACACCCATGACAGGGCGTCAGTCCATCGCTGGGCACACACTCACTCACACATACACACACTATGTAGGGCAATTTAGAGCATTCAATTTACCTTGAATCCATGTTTTTGGACTGTGGGAGGAACCCGGAGAAAACCCACACGGACACGAGGAGAACATGGAATTGTCACCCAGATTGGGATTCGAACCAGGAACCCCCAGCGCTAAGAGGCGACCGCGCCGTGCCGCACGATGTATATCATAATATTAGACAATATGGGTATTCTTTGGTTCAGCGAGCGCACAGTTTTCATCAATTCATACCAGAAATATGTGTAATTTGTCGTGTTAAAGTTGGTTTTGTATTGAACGTTCACTACACACTCCACTGACCGTTCAGTAGCGACATGTTAATGGGGTTTTGTTTGGTGACCTTGCCGACATTATGCTCATAATAACTAATAAAATTGGGTTTCTAATTAACATTTATTATTGAAGTAGTCATTATTCATCTTACTTGATAACGAACAGTGTTGTGAAATAGTGAATAGTCACATTGTGTGGTTAGTGTGGTAAGCAGGATGCTCTGTTACCGTGGAGACATTATGATCTGAGATTGATAAGGAATTGTAATAAATGTAGTGATTACAGTGATTACTAATCTTTTTATTGTAATGTACAGTGCAGTGAACCAGCAATTAGTAACACAGTGCTCCATTAATATGGTTAATGAAGTGGGTTGATAGTTTCAAAGAAAAATGATGTGATTTTCAGCCAATCAGATTGTAAGGTTAAAACTAAATGTTATAAAAGAAGCTCTTCAATATGTGCAATAGCTTTTATGAATTTATATTGCAATGTTTGATTAAACTTATTGTAAAAAAACAATGTCTTAACCCAATACTTTTTTTCTCTGTACAGAAAATCAACAGAAAAATGCATTTCTCCAAAACCAAACACAGCAAGTTTAACGAGTCAGGCCAGCTGGGTGCATTCTACCTGTTCTCAAGTCTTTGGGGAGGAAGCATTCTTGTCTCTGTATGTGAGCTCTTATTCCTCTATATTCTGCAGAATACATACTCTGTTTAATCCTCTTTTGTTCCTCTGTGTTTGAAGGAGAACATGGTGTGGAACCCTGTCTCTCTGTGGGAGGGATACCCCCACACACTTATGCCGTGAGTTTCCAACTTTGTGTGAACTTGTTAAGATGTGGATGAATCAGATCTGTGTTTAGAGTTGACTGTATTCTGTATCTGGTCTCGTAGAATGTATGCACTGTGTGCTTAAATGTATGTGAACATCACCGTTATTTTAGGCTTAGTCCCCTTAAGAGGAGGCAGGTCCAAGGTCCGGATGGCCTGCGGTCAGATTCCACACAGCACGCAGATTCAGTTTTATAATGAGTTATTTATGGCTCGCTAGCTCAGAGTAAATCAATTCAATTTTTTTATTGCGATTCTGCCTTTTATCACGGGATGGCAGCACATTAGAATACTATCGGTTTCTATGCCGCTGAGAATTGAGGCCATATCGTCAAATGTTCCGGCAGCTAGGGGGCAGAGGAGATGTGTCTGACACAGCTACAGATACTTTAGGATGCGTTTGTTCCAACTCTCCAGATATGAAAGAATTGTGTCTTTAGAGTTGTTCACACCTGAGTGGCTTATTTTCAGTTACACTGCTATTAGAAAAATAAAGGTAATTGTGGGAAATGAAAATGTTTTATAACAATGTACTTTCAACTTTCAGGGTGAAACAATGACCTATTGGCCTCTGGGCATCTTCACTTTATCAACTTTGGCCAATGTTGCATAAAGTTTGGACAGCCCTGGCTTAATTTTATACTAAGATTAGGGGGGTTTAACGTGCTCATCCAGGGGAAAACGTTTAGGGTGCTGGCAGGATAAACCCAGGACAGGGTGCCAATACATCACAGGGCACACACTTACTCATACAGACGCACTATAAGGCTAAGGGTTATTTAGGGCAGTGAGTTTACCTTAAATACAAGTTTTTGGACTGTGGGAAGAAACCGGAGAAACCCCACCCAGACACATGGAGAACAAGGGTGAACATGCTAACCACTAAGGCATTGTGTTGCCAAGTAAACTTCTTGCTGGTTACAGGCTTTTCATTTCAGTACTTATAACATTATGGAACTATATGTGAAGCA
This sequence comes from Xyliphius kryptos, assembly GCA_025769995.1. Lineage (NCBI taxonomy): Eukaryota > Metazoa > Chordata > Actinopteri > Siluriformes > Aspredinidae > Xyliphius > Xyliphius kryptos. The sequence continues at coordinate 5,920 of JAOUQT010294572.1, read as the reverse complement.
GTCTAAAGATTGAAAAAAATAAATAAAAAAGTTATAAACCAGGCCCACTAAATGCTGATGTAAAAGCTGTTTGTAACTTTTTGTCTTTACACTCACTACGAGATGTTGTGAATTATTTTCTACAGGATAATAGACTGTTCTAGTCACATAAAGGGGTTTTTGGAAATACTCAATTTACATTAAGTGTCCAACAAGCTGCTACAACAAGTTTCGGTTGTATAATGTACATATTTATAATGTAGCAGTGACTGAACAGGCATATATAGGATGTTGGTAATAATACTGGGCTGTTTGTGTGATTTATTAAGGTTTCAAATGAAGTTCTTTTACATCTGTCAGCTTGGCTACTGGCTCCATGCTCTTCCTGAACTCTACTTCCAGAAGGTCAAAAAAGTAAGTATTTAAAAAAATCATGAGTCACTGTATGGACATATAAAATGGCTTAACTCACAAGCTCTTCTCTCAGCTGCCTCATTTTGCTTTAATACAGTCACAAGCCCCATTCACAAATGTTTACTGGTCATTAGCAAGAACATCTGGATCTGTCAATGTAAACATCTGCATCAGTTTTACTGGAATTTGTCTCCTCAAGAGTATGCAAGTGAACCAAGACCAGCGGACTCACAGTGCTTGTGTGGGTGTTTTGATAGTGAAACGGGGGGGGGAAACAAGTATTAAGGTGTAAAACATGACATCGCATGAACAATGTGAAAGAACTTCAGCTGGTAAAAGTGAGTTCTGACTCAGTTATTGTACAAATATGAACTGGCTGCATCAGCTGATCAAGGCTGAACCAGACAATAGCATAGAATTTGCAGAATGGCTGACAGCAACCAAATAAATCCTCATTTTACCCAACAGGTGCTGTTTAGTGACGATACTGTTAAATTGCATTACATTGAGTCATATTTGCAGATGTTTTCATCTCAAAACGCTCGATGCAGCATCTCTGATGCAACCATACTTACAGTAGGCAAAATATTTTTAGCATCTTTAAAAAGATTCATTGTTTTAAATGTAAATAAATTCGAATTTTAGCCAGAATCCTCTGTTTATATACTACCTTTGTGTAATTCTTCTGCACTATTGTTAAATAAATAAATCTTCCAGGTTTGGGACACGCAGACTATGAGCGCAATTTAAAGCAGCTGATTTACCATAAATTCGTGTTTTTGGACTGTGGGGGGTAAGCCACAGAAAACCCACATGTGCGCAGGGAGAACATGAAAACTGTTTAAAAAGCTTTTTTAAAATGAATGCTAATTAACGCCAGAAACTTTGTGATCAAATACTGCCATCTAGTGGCCAAATTACAGAACCCAGTTTATTTTAAAAAAAACACCGGGAAAATAACGTATTGTATATCTTGCATTGATACAAATGTGAAGTGGTCAGAGGTATGGATTATTGTCAATAATGTCATTGGCTCAGCCAATCAGATTTACAATCAGAACGACCCGCTTTAAAAATTTTTTATAAAGCTTGTGATTAAAACTTAATTGTTTTTTTGTTTATTGTATGTTTTAGGAGGATATTCCGCGTCAGCTGGTTTACATCAGTTTGTATTTGATCCACATCGCCGGCGCCTACATTCTCAAGTACGCACAAACCAATCATGCATCACCAGTGGTTTCAGTTTTTAAAATGTTTATACAAAACTTGAACAGATAAATGTTATAAATTGGTCTATTTTGCCTACATGCAGAGAGGAATTTGTCCTCCACATTTTGTCCATCCGTGCAGTGAAACACGCACACTGGTGAAGTGAGCACACGTGCCTGAAGTAGTGGGCAGCCTTGTACACAACACCCAGGGAGCAATTGAGGGTAGATGCCCTGTCATAGGGCAGTTTAGCCATAGTACTTGGTGGGACCGGAAATCAAATTGGAACCTTCAGGTCGCAAGGCTGGTTCCTTAACCACAGTCACCTGGTGTGGCAGGCCTATGACAGATTTTATTTATGACTAAAGCACATGATTTACAAATCAGAAAATCGTAACTGTACTTAATGCTTGCAGCTGGAGGGCCTTCTAATGTGCAGCCACACAATCTACCATGTATGGACAAAAGTATTAAGACATACCTTTTGATCATTAAAGTCTTTATTCTTAGTTTTCATGTATTTCTACTCGGATACATATATAGATTGTATACATAACAGTATTTGTTGCATGTGTTTATAGTTTGAACCGGTTGGGATTGGTGCTGTTGGTGCTTCATTATTTTGTTGAGCTGCTCTTCCACATGTCTCGAGTTATTTACTTTAATAATGAGGAACGACAGAGTGGGTGAGTTCAGCTGCACTAAACGACATCAAATATACAAATATAAGTTTATGTGCCTCGTGGATTGTCTAACGTGCCTTTTTTTCTTTGTATAATTGTGTACGTGTGTTGGTTTATGGGAATGTATGTACGTCTACGTGTATGTAATCATGTGTTTGTGTGCACATGCAGGTTCACCATGTGGGCGGTACTGTTTGTCTTGGCTCGTTTGCTGACGCTCTCTCTCTCCGTTTTAACACTTGGATTGGGCTTGGCTGGATCTGAGCAGCAGGGGCTGAACCTGGCAGAAGGAAACTACAACGTGCTGTTGGTCAGGTAGAGCAGCTGATCTGAGCACTGTGAAACATGTCGTTTTATACAAGGGGTCACCAGAAACCTGATTTCTCTCTCTGTATTGCTCTCTGTTCCTCTGTATCTCTTTTTCTTGCACGCTTACACTTTTTTTTTTTTTTTTTTTTTTTCCTCCATATTTTCTATGTCTTTCTCTCGGTCTCTCTGCTCACACCTACTGTGATTGGTGGACCAGAGTGACTGTGCTGGCTGTTATTTGCACCACTCAGGCCTTCATGATGTGGAAATTCACCAACTTCCAGCTACGAAGGTGGAGAGAGCACGCTCAGACTCGGGCCTCAAAGAAGAAACCTTTAACTAAGGGGAAGTCCAAGAAAGGTCAGAACTGTAATTGTTTATCCGTTTTCCTCCCGCAATCTCATTCCTGTCCCCAGTGTCAGGCTTTTTTTTCTCTCCCCTGGAGGATGTTACAACATTTTCTGCCCTTATGACCCAGACATTTCAATTTAGCCTGCTATTGTGTTACTTCATATCTCATGTATCTGGCCAGAAGGTTGCATTTGCAAAGTCTACAGCCAGTGGACAATTAACACACACACTCACAAACATGTTTATTGTATACACTATATTGCCAAAAGTATTTGCTGCCTTGACTCCCAAATGAGGTTAAGTGACATTCCATTCCTAATCCATAGGGTTTAATATGACATTGGTCCACTCTTTACTGCTAGAACAGGTTCAACTCTTATGGGAAGGCTGTCCACATGGTTTAATATTTTGTTAATTTTTGACCATTTTTCTAGAAGTACATATGTAAGGTCACTCACTGTTGTTGGACGAGAAGGCCTGGCTCTTTGTCTCCGCTCTAATTCATCCCAGAAATCGAGTTACGGTCAGGACTCATCCACACCACACCCTGTCATCCATGTCTTTATGGACCTGGTGCACAGTCCTGCTGGAAGAGGAAATGGCCGGCTCCAAACTGTTCCCACAAAGTTGGGAGCATGGAATTGTCCAAAATGTCTTGGTATGCTGAAGCATTCAGAGTTCCTTTCCTTGAAACTCAAAGGCCAAGAACAGCTCTTGATAAAACAAACCCACATCTAAATCCCCCCCACCAAACTTTACACTTGGCACAATGTAGTCAGACAAGTACCGATCTCCTGGCAACCGCCAAACTCAGACACGTCAATCAGATTGCCAGATGGAGAAGCGCAAATTGTCACTTCAGAGAAGACGTCTCCACTGCGCTAGAGTCCAGTGGTGGCATGCTTTACACCACTGCATTCAACGCTTAGCATTGCACTTGGTGATGTATGGCTTGGATGCAGCGGCTCGACCTGGAAACCCATTCCATGAAGCTCTCTGCACACTGTTCCTGAGCTAATCCAAGGGCCACATGAAGTTTGGATTTCTGTAGTGATTGACTGCAGAAATTTGCCGATGTCTTCGCACTATGCAGTTTCTGTCGTTCCCAAACACGTTCATTTTCTTACAATCCAGCTGACTGTGGAATATTTAGGAGTGAGGAAATTTTACAACTGGATTTGTTGCACAGATGGCGTCCTATTATAGTTCCATGCTGAAATTCACTAAGCTCCTGAGAGTGAGCCATTCTTTCACAAATGTTTTTAAAAACAGTCTGCATGCCTAGCTGCTTGCTTTTATACACCTGTGGCCATGGAAGTGATTGGAACACCTGATTCTGATCATTTGGATGGGTGAGATTTTGGCAATACGTTTGGCAATATAATGTACTCAATGTACGAGGGTGTGATTTGGCAGATCGCTTGAAAAGGGTGCAGGGACAGGAAGGCAGATCGGGGAAATAGAGAGAAATTGTAGTAGCGACAGAAACTTGATGTCGGCAGCAAAGACACATCTATAGTGGAACCTCTGTGTTCACTCACTTTGGAAATCGGCAGTCTGTACATAAAGTCACCATTTACGATAAGTTCCATTGTGGCAAAAAGGAAGCAATGAAGAAGCTAATACAGCGAAAGTCATTATGGAGATTACAAAACAGAGATTAAAGATGTTATTGTTAATTGGAATCAATCAAATACAGTTTGATGGTAAGATATGTGAATGCCGTTCTGTTAAAGGTTCGTTTACTACTTACATTAATCTTTCATATCACTTTTTTGTTTAAAAAATATATAAAATACTGTATATATAACATGTTTGTTCTGTTTTCAGTATGTACAGTATGTGTTATGTACTATTAAGGCTTTAGGGGAAAAAATTGGATTTACATTTAAATAGAAATGGGGGTCTCAGTTTTTTTTTTTTTTAATTAATTTCAGACTTCACTGATTGTTTGTAGACAGATTAGTAAGTTTCACATAAAATTTATTTAATATATGGGGCAATTTAGATCATTCAATTTACCTTCATGTTTTTGGAATGTGGGAGGAAACCCGAGAACCCGGAGGAAACCCACGTAGACAAGGGGAGAACATGCAAACTCCACCCAGATAGGGATTCAAACTGGGAATCCCCAGCGCTGAGAGGCGAATGTGCTAACCGCTAAGCCACTGTGTCGCCTCCATTTGTATTCTTTCATGTTCAGCTTTGGTGCTGAAACCTGGGAACAATGAGGATCATTGAATTCATCATTATATGCAACTTCTGGCTTCTGAATCTTCCGCTGAGGTCACGTTTCTGTCGCTGCTGCGATCTCTCACCATTAACCTGATCTGACCTCCTGTCCCTCTTCACAGACTCCACCCAATCAGACCCTCATGCTACGGGCATCAATAAAGTTTTAAATGAAATTGTATACAGCAAAACCTCTGCAATTATGATACTATACATTCCCGTCTAGAAATATTGATTTTAATGAAATATATTAGAAGATAGTCTTTATTTTACCCAGCATTGATAAACGTCCTGTTTTATCCATTAACAGAGCCGACACTATGTTTCCTGGCAATACAGCCAAGGTCCCCAGAAAGTTGACGAAGTAGACCCAGTAGGCGCTGTAGTCATGTTCGAATGTCATCTGGCATCCGGTTTTGTTATGAACAAATGTGCTGTTAATAACTTTTGTGTTAATCAGCTTAGTTCCATCGATATCTGAAAGAAAATAAAGCATCATGAGAATAAAATTACTAGTTTAGCCAGTATTACTTTAAAACAGGGAGCTTTAGTACCCACAATGTCTCATTAAAGGCATGAAAGGCTATACATTATTGTGAATAAATCACAGGAAGTGGTAACAAAAGGTGTTGTTAGGCTTAATGCAAAGCAGAGTATAGTTACACCTCTTTCCCGTGATTTATTTATTAATAACACACAACCTTGGTTGTCTTATTGCTTTTATAAAACAGTTACAAACACAA
>JAOUQT010294571.1:0-28366 GCA_025769995.1 Xyliphius kryptos | reverse complement strand
TTAATCCACAATTTGTCATAGTGTAAGCATGGCTAGGTGGGCTGGACTTTTCTCGAGCAGCCAATTACTGTCTAGATCCTGCCCACCCGTTAAAACGGGTCCTAAATAGAAAAATCAAACGTTAAAAATTATCGCGAGGGGGCGATAAAGAAAAGCGAGAGCGCAATAGAGAGAAGCGAGAGCGTAAAAATGAGAAGCTCGAGCGTAAAAAATGAGAAGCTCGAGCGTAAAAATGAGAAACAAAGAAAATTGCTTACGAATTCTGTTTTTGAGTTCTCAAAACTTTTGGACCCTTTCTGCCGCCATACAACCTGATATGAAATCGATCATAACATTCCATACAGTATCCGGCTCAGGAGATGGTTGTGATATAAATTACTGTGTTCTTACCTGTATGCAGTGTTATTATTATGCCGCCTTATGTCTGTGGACCATTTAAACACACACATTATTCAGAGTATAGTGTGCCTGCCATTCTTAAAAGATGCTGTTTTTTGTAAACAGTGTTGGCGATCGTAAAAGCAGAAATCTTTATGGAAAATACGTCCTTTATTAGTTCTATATGAGATGTAACATTTAAATATTAAATAAAAGACGATTCTGTATTTCGAATGAGTAATGTTTTACTTTTACTCGTTCCTTTCGTGCTGAATTAAGGATGATGGAAGACACTAATGAGGTGGCACCATCCGCAGCTTTGGAGAAATTATGTAAATGTCAGAGAGGGCAAATTGCCAGCTGTAAAATTGATGCATCATATGTATACCCCTAACACCTCTTTATTGTTCTAATTATCCAATCAGCCAGTGTTCCTTTAGGTGTTCAATTTTATAATATGCTAAAGTATGATCTCACTGTTTGTCAGACTGGCTGACAGAGTTGTGTGTGTTAAACCTAAACCTAAAAAAACGTATTTAGAATCTGTATCTTGGTTTTTAAAGTTGCAACATCAGACACACGTAAAAAAAACTAAACATTTCCCTAAAATACAAATATGCCATTTTTTTAATGAAGTTCTGGGGGAGTATAAATAGATACATTTTGTGCGTGCGTGCGCGCGTGTGCGTGCGTTCACTCACTGCATTACTATTATTGACATTTGCTTCATTTCTTAGAAACTTATTCCTGAGATGCAGAAACTTTTTACTGCTAAAAATGAGAGCAATGTGCTGAAGCTGTGGCCTATATTTGTGAAGCTTTTGGGCAAGGTGAGATTGACACATGATGATATAACTGTGCAGACATAGAAATATGCTAGGTAACCTTTAAATGCTTTTTTTCTCTGCTTAGTTGCTCCACAGAGGAGGTGCATTTATAAACTCCCTGCTCTATTTAGAAGAGCTGGGTTTCCGCAGCTCTTCTCCCAACATTAAGAAAATTGCCTTCTTAGCCTGGAAAAGTCTGATTGATAACTTTGCTCTTAATCCAGGTAAGGCAATGTCCAATTTACTCCCATCCTAATTTATAAGTACTTTTATTTACACAACTCTTTTAACCCTGTGATATTTATTGTGGATGGTCTCCAATGGTGTCTTTAGACATTCTCTGCAGCAGCAAGCGTCTCAAGCTACTTATGCAACCTCTCAGCTCCATCCTTGTGAGAACAGAAGCATTGTTGCTCACCAAACTAGAGGTCTGGTGGTATTTGGCAGTCAAACTTGGACCTAATCTGGCTTCTAACTTTGATCAGGTGAGCAATTTAGAAATCATCAGCCATGATTCCTGGTGTATGGGCAAAACATTGCGCTACTGTTAATTATTTGATTAAGTTTAGATTTAACCTTCTTTAATCCAAGAACATTTGCCTGTTTCTTAAGATTGGTGTACCACTGCTGCTTAGTACTCTTCCTTCAGAGGCTTCACTGTTGCCTCCATCTACTCCTGTTAGGAACACCAGTCAGTGCAATGGCCTTGGACTCACAACTCCTAAATCAGGTACAGGAAAAATATGGTTCACTTATAGGAAATAATTTTAAACCTGGTTAACTCAGTGTCTTATCCTGGAATGTTTTAGGTGTTTCTTCGTGCAACAGTCCAGCATCCAGCTCTCGTCTTAGCATCAATAGCAACCTTAGCGCCCCCCAGTCATACACCTCAATTCACCTGCTGGGTTTGGAGATGCTCCTACACTACTTTCTTGGTACCCAGGCCAACGCAACAGCAGCCAAGCACAATCTTCATCTTAGTCTTGGTATCTTTTCCTTTTTTTAACACCTAATGATTTTCTAAAGAATTTACAGCTTTTTTTTAACCTGTTAATTTTTAAAATCACCCTTAAGGATCTTATTCCATCTTCCAGCTTGAGTGCATTGTTCTGGTCGTTACTATGTAGCTAAAGGTGATTGAGAATAGATGCCCGTTTTCTTGAATGATATTGTTAAGATTTTGTTTGAAGAAAAAAAAACTGACTTTGTATTTTAAAGTGCTTGTAACATTTGTACAACACTAAGTTCAATAACCTTAATAATTTTGTTTTGTGGTAATACCAAGTACCTCTAAATCAGATTTATTGGTCAAGTATGTGGATACACACAACAAATTGGTTCTGGCTATACATTGCTGCATACAGTATACTAGAGCGATACCAAGTTGCATGCATTTGGTACAATAAAAATGAAAAATGTGCCAACTATACAGAGGCAACTTGCAGATCATTTCTGGATGTGTGCGTGTATGCATCATTAGCATGTGGAAGTAAAAAAATAAATATCTTAGTGCAGTGCATGTAGGATAAGTACTTCAGTATTAATACAATTTGCAACTGGTGAATTGTGAATTTTTGTGTGGCTGAACCCACAGCAACTGCCTAAGGGAAGGTATGAAAAGTCATAATTTTTCTTTGCCTGGTTCTTTTCAAATACAAGTATAGGAGGAAGGGTAGAAGGCCTGACTCACTTTAGTCTGTTACTGTGTTCCATTGTGGCTGCTCCAAACAGTCTCTTATGGAAGTGCTGATTTGTTGGCAGTAGTGTAGAAGTTTTTTTATTTTATTTATTTTTCTGCGCTTTCTTATATTATGCAGGAAGATAATTCTGTGCTGGACTTTCTATTGTTGCCTTTGTTTGAATTCGCACCATGGTATTTTGCTCTGATCGTTAACCATTGTATGAATTGTAAACAAACATTACTCTTTTCATAAGTTACTAAAAAAACAAAAATATTTTACTTGGTTATGCACTTGCATTTTCAGAGCCTCTGACGAACAACCTCCTGAGCAACCAGTCCTTTTTCAGCAAGCATGCTTCCACTTTTATTTCTGCTGTTAAAGATGGGTTCATTGCTGTGGGCAAGGATGCTTCAGGTAATTTAACCTGATAAATGAACTGATCTATATTTTTACACTTTACAGTGAAAAAAAAAGTAAATAAAAAAAATCCTTAAACTTCAATGCATGCTGTCTTTCACAAACCTCTGTATCCTGTTAGCACACTCTTCTTTCATAGTGCAGGTAAATCTTTCTTCTTAATTTCTCATCAGGGTTTAGTTTGTCATTGATATTTAAATGCATCTCAGTAAGATTGTGTTTTCCTTAATGCACTGAGCCATGCAACATGTCACTTTTAATGAGACCGTATGTTTTTTTATTTATTTATTTTTTTCTCTGAAACTTGCCCAGCTGCATAGTTAAGCACAGATCTTTGGAAGATTTGAGTTGCCTAAATATTAGAATTGCTGGTTCAGACTTCTTTAAAGAGACAAGTCTCATTGTGATGCCAGTTTTTAAGGAAACATGGTCATTGTCCAACAAGGAAAACAAAATTGACGAAATGCAAAACAAAAACATCCATATAATTGCCATTTGCATCTTTCATAGTAGGCCTGGGCGATATACCATAAATTTACCGATACCGATTTATGACGTCGTTATCTTAAAAAAAGAAAAGAAAAGTGGTTTTGTCTTCGTCGGCTACGTTCACGTTCCTTTAAGAGGTTGTGCTCTCTGTAGGGTAGTCATGTGACTGACTATGTAGCAATAAAAAGGTAATTGTACCATCAATATGGCTATGAATTATTTTTGTTGCCCTTATACGTTATTTACTTTGGGGTATATGTGTTAGTTATTGTCTATTTATCATTATCGAGGTTAACTGCTCAATATGTCGCAATAGGGATTTTAGGCCATATCGTCCCAGCTCTATTTCATAGAAACAGCCACTGGTAATAGCAATTATTTAATCTGTACAACATTCATGCAAACTTGGCAATTGGCTGTTCAATACTCTTTGGTATATGGCACTTGACATTCTGTATTTAAACACAGAACTATGCTTCTCCCAGGTATTTATTAGATGTTGAAACATAGCAGACCATTGGTTATTCTGCATGTTAAAATCAAAATCACATCTCTCTTTAATAGGCCAAATATTGCTTATGTTTTGCTTAATTTCTAAAAAATGTTTTTGTTATTAGAATCACTGCTAAGTCTGGTATGGAGAAACTTGGCTAACCATGTCTGTGCAACAATAGAGACTGGTAAGCTTACAGACATTTTCTCATGCTGGTGCATCTCCAGTATATTGTCAGTGTCTTAAATGAAATCTGTTTTGCTTTTTGTTTGTTTCCTTTCAGCTGGAAATAAGAAGGACAGACCGGGATCTGAGGTACTTACTGTCCTGCTGCAAGCTCTGCAGGCCATTCTGTCCTCTGAAGCTCTGCCAGCCCCACGGGCTCTGGTAAATCAGAACAGGCCACACTGCTGCTTTTGTCTTAAATCATTATTATTTAATTAAAGGGCAAACATTTTCCATCTGTTTAAAGATATTATTTATATTTGGCAGGTTTTGTTGGAAATTACTGTACAAGCTATACCTCGGAAGGTGCTGGGCTCTGCAGCTTATCAAGTGGCCAACATGGATGTCTTGAATGTAAGTTGTTTCTTTCTTTTTTTTTGATGTGTGTAAAGATGAGATGTTAAACTGACAAATAACTAATCTATTCCCCACACAGGGTACTCCTGCTCTTTTTTTAATACACTTATTCTACATGGACAATCTGCTTTCGGCATTTGTTACTGATGAGAGGTGAGATATTAGTCATACCAAAAGTCTGATGTACATTCATTATCTTCCTAATCCTCTACTAGGTTTAGGTGGGGGGGGATGGGGTGGAGATTTCTAATGCCCATAAGAACATTTCAAGCGCTGGGCAGCTATATCCAGGATGGAGGGCCAATCTATTGCTGGGCACTCACTCTCTCATACAGCCACACAAACATGCACTATATACCTGAAAACCCAGAGTAAAATCATGTGTACATGAGGAGAACATGGAAACTCCACCCAGACTGGGATTCGAACCAGGAATCCCCAGCACAGAGAGGCTAACCACTTAACCACCATGCAGCCCAGTCTGATGTATAGATACCTTAAGTTGATAGCTATTTTAAATTAGGAAAATGGGACTGAAACTACTTTGGGGATAAACCTGTTTTGGATCACTTGGCATTTCTGGATACAATGGATGGGGTTTTTACTGTGTTGGTTGTGCTGTCTGCCAGGTTCTTTTTGTGCCTGGAAACCCTTGTGAGTTGTGGTCTCTGTGGACCCACTTCTCCTTTGGCCTTTGGAGAAGCAGTTCTGCGAACAGTCTGTCGCAGTGTGGAGGCTGTGGAAAACAAAGCGCATTTGTGGCGAATGTGGAGCATAGTAGTGAACCCTTTGACTGACACCATTACTCAGGTGCAGATCCACATTACTGTAACTACTTTGTCAATAATGGTTTTCAATATAATCAGGTTTTTGCTTTAAGTCATAACTATATTCTCTTGCAGACAAATGAGGTAAATCAAGGAGATGCCCTGGAACATAACTTTAGTGCAATTCACAGTGCCTTAATGTTCCCCATTACCCATCTTTTACCTGGTGCAGCTCTTTCACAGGTCAGTGACTGCACTTGTACTAAAAAAGTGCTAAAAATATTCAGTCATTGGGTTGTCTAGATTGCAAATGTATGTGATGTATTTAATTGACTGACCCACAAAATTGTAGTAATTGATTGTGTGACAGTAATCAAACTAAACATTTCTAAAAGTTTTTCAGACTTAAACCCAATTTTTAACACTGAGCTGAACTAGAACAGAAATGGGTGAGCCAGACAGCTTATCCAAAATCAGTTTGTTCTTACAAATGTTTTTTAAGTTTTATGTATTTGTGAAACCCACGTGTAATAAGGCCTTTGAAAAGAAAAAAAAAATCTGGTCATAAAATCTGTCAGTTTAGGTGTATTTCGTATGTGTTCTGATACTTTGTGTAGTGTGTTCTAAAATTGCATGCACTCTTGTTATTCCTGCAACAGATGACTCAGAAGACTATGCTAAGCACTTGGTCCAAATTGTACAAAGCATTTGCTCGTTGTTCAGCTCTTGTGGCCACAGCTGAGGAGAATGTGTGCTGTGAAGAATTATGCTCCAGGATTTTAGCAGCACTGGACGATCAAGCCCTAAAGGTATACAATGGAAATGAAAAGCAATGTAAAAAATGTTTTATTTATTTATTTATTTTTATTAAAAATGATCTTCTTTCTCCAGAATGTATTCACTCTTGATGCAGTGGCCAACATCCTGCTTTCTATTAGTGAGAGTGTGGATTTTACACCATTCACTCCTCAGTTTCAGCAAAAATTGAAGTGTAAGACATCCACTGTTTTTCATTTAATTATAAGGACATGGTTCGGTTGAAATATAAGTAAATTAAAAACTGTACATTTTTTCCTCAGCCCCTCATACACCTCTGGGCTGGGTACGGAAAAGGAGTAAAGCTCTGGGCAACCTGTCAAATTTTCATGTGCTGTTAGTGCAGTGTCTTGAAGCTTTTTTGGATTTGGTCTCTTTAGAGGAAAACAGTGTAATTTTAACTGGCATTGGAACGATGCTCATCTCCACCATGGCTACCATTTTCACTAACCTTGCACTACCCACGGTTATCCAAGAATCTTTGGCTTCCCTCACCAAGCCTCTTTCTCTGCTATTTTCAAAAACTGAGACGTAAGCAGTAAATTCCTTAGGTGTAATATTGACATAATTTTTTTTTTTTTTTTAAAGAATTCAAATGTAACGCCTTGATATTTTTGTTTTTAATTTGTAGTTCAGTAGGTGAGCCGTTAAAGTCTCTCTCTCAATTGGGACACAAGGTAATGATTTTTTTAATCCATCAGGTCAGAAGTATTATTTTAATCAGAATTTCCTCTCATTACTTTTTCTTTGTTTTTTTTTTTTTTTTTTTAGTTGGAGAAGTTTGTGGGAGATGTGTTTGGCTCCTTACAGGCCCGCTCTGCATTACAGTTTGATGATGAACTGCTGGTGGTTCTATCTCCTTTATTATGTGAACTTTTTATTAACAAGAGCAAACAGATTCGTACAGTTCTTACTCACTTCTGGAATGCTACTTTTGGAAATGCGCTAGTACTGACTTATCCTGAGATACTCCGGTTTGTATATTTAATATTGTTGAAACCCATTTGTTTTCTTTTTCATTTTAAAATATATTAACCTCATCAATGTTGACGTTGTTACAGCTTTATTGTTAGTATTTGAGCTATTGTTACATGCATATTGCCACTTTTTAAAGTTATTTTTTTTTTATCTCTCCCCCAGGCCTGTTTTAAGTCAAGCCAAAACAAAAGCTCCATTAATTTTGCCTGGTTTTCAAGCTGTTGAGAATTCTGAGGATTTCAGCAGACAATGCTCAGTAAGTGTGTTTTTCAAATGTCTTTTTAGTGGCTTTAGTTCTTAAGCCCTTTTCCAAATTAATTTGATGCATTTGATTGTAATTACTAAAGTATTTTTTGGTAATATTTTAACGATGGTCCATCATTTCTGTTGTATGGATCTTTGTGAGTCAGGAGAAATTTGGTTTAAATATTTGTGAATAACACATTTGTTGTAACCAAAATTAGTAGTTTTCATATTTATAGTAATCATGTTGCTCACATGTTGCCACTAAAGCTTAGCTTTGAGGTCCAGCAGTGTCAGTTTAGACACAAGGACTTTAACCTTTGTTCTGTAATTTCAACAACTAAACAACTGCTGCCCATGTTTATACACATATAAAGCTGTTGTAATGGTTACCATACATTCTTAGTATAAAACAATTGTTAGTGTTAGTTTTATCAAGAACATTTTATTTTTTGCAGAGTGAATGTTCTCAACTTGACGCCAAAATAAGTGGGATAAAGGTGACTTCAGTAGGGAAGAGAGAGTCTTTACTAAACAGAGTTGCTGAACTTCAAGAACGAAACTCTGGAACTACCTCCAAGCCTGTATCTGTAAGTACTGTAATGTAAAATCCTAAACAGTGTTTTTCTCTCTTGTACGTTGTAGGGAAAATCGTTGTTGCAATTTTTCGCAATTAATAATATTTTATTTATTTAAAAGCATGCCTCAACATCATAACATAATTTGCACTTGCCGCTCACATGCCTGTCCATTTGTCTTTACAGAAAAAACGATAAATTATTGAACTTATTGACAACAAACTCACTTTGTCTTGTTTAAGTAATTAAATGTTGTGTCTTGTTGACGATAAATAATTAACGCACAAGAACCTGTGCATTGTTACTGTAACTTTTTTTGTATAGTTTATGTATTTCATAAAATAATTGGGGTGATTTCCTAGTAAGTAAATGTCCCGTTAAAATCTGCGATCTCATCCATAATACAAATCAGCCAAAGTTTTTTTAATATTTGCAGGTAAAACTGGATTTTGGCTCTCCCAAACCTCCTCGCAAAGACATTTTGGAGGAAGAAGCATCTGTGGATTTTGTCTTCATTCCACCTGAAACAAAAGAGAGAGTTTTGACTGAACACCAGAAAGAAGTTAAAAGAACTAAACGGTAATAATGTTTTTGTGACTTTTAAGAAAGAAGTGTTTCTTCTGAAAATATTTTCATACTTTGAGTGATTTTTGCTTTGTAGAGTGGACATCCCTGCCATGTACAATAACTTGGATGCATCCTTGGATACAACAGTCTTTACACAATACACCCAGAGTCAGGAAGAATCCACGTATGAACAGTTTAGAACAGTGCAATTCTTTAATGTCTTTTATCACAGTGCTGTTTACTAGAATCTGTTTCCATTTAGGAAAATATTGCCTGTGGATGACCAAGCTGAAGCTAATGATGCAAATAAGGGCGAACAGATGGTAATTTCCTAGGACTAGATGGGCTATAATACACCCGATTGACTTTATTTTGTTATCAGCTCTCATCCATTTTTTTTTCTGTTTCTTTTCTCCCCTTTCCCATTTATCTGAAGGATTTAATAACTGAGGAGTTGTCAGCAAGCGAAACTAATGAATTACACAATGACTCTGTAGAAATGGCAGCACAAGAAAGTGTACCAGATCAGTCTAACCAAGCTGCCAAAAATACACCAGAGGCAATGGCAGACATCTCAGTGAATGAGGTCAGTGAAAATATGGAGTTGACATCTTCCACTGAGAGCCAAAGTCCAAATGTTTCCGGTTCCTCTGACATGATCTCTGGAACGCCACCGAAACCCAGCAGCCGGCGACAGTCCTTCATTACCTTGGAGAAATATGTTGAGGGTCGAACAGTAAGTTCACCGAGTGTTACAAAGTTTACAGGCCCTCTTACTGGGGCGTCCTCTCATGACTCTTCAGAGTTGCAAGTTGAAGCAGAGCTAACTTCACAAACCTCACAAAAAGAACCGAATACTAGTAGCATTGAAGAATGTATTGCTAAACCTGATGACACAGATGAAAATAATATGAAATTGGATGTGCACCTAAAAGGAGAGACCAAACTCTCTTGTGATGTCCCGGAAGATGAGGATAACGTAATTCCAGACACCCAGATGCAGGAAGATGGGGATAATTCGGATGATGCCAACAGTGCTTCAGACAAAACCAATGCAGAACTTGAATTATCTTCTTTTGACATTAATTCAGAAGATTTATCGTCGTCCCAAACTGAGCCCAGGAGGTCGGGCAGACGCAGAAGCCGCCCTCTTCGACCAGGGGAAGATCCAAAAGATCAGAACCAGAAAAACCAACCGCAGAAAGATGTTGATGCACAGAAATCTCTATCCACCAAAGAGACTGAGTGTGTGTTGCCTGGAAAGGGAAGGGGGCGTAGAAGTAAAGCCTATGAGGAAAATCAACATAAAAGTGGGGAGATGCTGACTGAGCAAGGAGAATCCAGCCAGACTGTGTCACAGGAACTGTCATTTGAGGCAAATAAAGGCCCATCACGGGGAAGGGGAAGAGGTAGGGGTAGGGGTAAAAGGCTTAGCCATATAGAGTTTTCTGGAGATAGTCAGTCAACGTTGATGGAACTATATGATAGTCAAGCTGAAAACCAGTCCCTAAGCAGACCTGTAAGGACAACCAGATTATCTTCTACTAGTCTTGACGTTTCAGGCCAAAAAATTAAAAATGGCCTCCAAGGAGGTTCTCCATCTGTAATGACCCCGTTAAAGAACAAACATGTGGACAGTTTTGCATTTGATGCAGGGAGTGATGGCCAGTCACCTGACAGGCCTAAACGAACAAGGAGGTCAGAGACAGCTGATTCACAAAGCATGGAAAAACCTATAGCTACAGATGAAGGGGCAAAAGAATCTGGTTCTCTAATATTGACACCAGTTAAAGGGAGGTTAGGCAGGCGGAAAAAGATTGCAGAAATTGGCAGTGAAGAAACTGATTCTGGATCAGTCAGTGCAGAATGCTCCCAAAGTAGTGATACTGAAGACCCTATCCAGGGCGATGTCAAATGCTCTGGGGTCATTAAACCAAGAGTAGGGCGACCTAGAAAGATCAAAAGACATGATTTACAATCTTCTGAAGTAGTTCCAAATCAAAAAGTTCATAAAAGTGGTGATGTGAATGAGGAAGCAGGTTCTTCTGTTTCCATGGAGGTATCAGAGGAAAAGCCAGAGGTCAGCTTGGAAAATAAAACTGAGAACAAGGCCAAAGAGGAGGAATTTGCAAAGAAAGACCAAGTAAATACACAGACCGTCTCTGAAGAAAAGCTGGTCTGTGATCAGCAAAGAGACAAAGAACCAAAGGTCCATACAGATTCCCCGAAGGCAAAGTTGACAGACACATCACAAGAGAAGGAGACAGATGAAGAATTGGGGTCAATTTCACAGAACAGCTTACAGTTTGAAAGTTCTGAGTTGAAAAGTCCAGTATTGTTTAGATGTCCACATAGAGGAAGGGGTAGAGGTAGAGGAAGAGGACGTGGTCGAAGACGGTCTTTAAACTGTAATTGCCATCGTGACTTAAATACAGCTTCCAAAGAGCCATTAGGCAATGATTCTCTTTCTGAACACAGTGAAGGAAAGATTGAGTGTGAAAATAACGTTAGGCCACCAGAGTCTGAGCTCAATGTTCTTAAACATGGCTTGCCTGAAGAACTTAATTTTACTCCTCATGATGAAGGTTCTGAGGCTGATGGGTTACAATGCCCTTCACTAACCTCAACAGAAACCAAAATATCAGCGAAAAGCCAAGTGGAAAAGCAAACTGTGACCGCTTCCCATTTATCTAATTTGTTGGAGGGATCGACAAAAGCAGAGAAAAATGGAAAGGACACAATGCAGACTGAAGTTAAACATGAAGAAAACAAGCAAGATGTTGAACATGTAAGGAGTTCCAGTTCCCCAGATGCCCCCAAGAGCCGATTTCAGCCTAAGGAGGAAGAGAACAATAATGAAAAGGAACAAATTGATCAATGTACCAGTGTAAACGAGGAAAAGTCTAAACTTCCAGAGGAGGATAAAGTTAATCATGAAAAAGATTTGGTTACATCACACTCTGAGGGAGATCAGTTGGAAGAAGTCCCTGATGTACAGAATGCAGACTGTGGAGAGCTACAAATGGATAACAGCCCTGAGACAGAACTACCCAACGAAACTGCTCCATCACATATTGCATTAGTGGAATCATGCTTAGATTCTCCGCCAAAGCAAAACTCCTCAGGCCCTTGTGAAAACTCTGAAATAAAGCAGAGTCCTACTAATAATGTAGCTCGTGGTGTTTGGTCACCCTCAGCGTCTCCATCGACAAGCATTCTAAAGAAAGGACAAAAAAGGCAATTGGAGGAAGATTCCCCATCACCTCTTGTTAAGGTAGTTATTCAAAATGTCTTACAAATGTCTGATATTTGGAAATAAATTTAGAAAGTCATTTTTCCCCCTGTGGATTTTGTTGCGCAGTCTCGACGTGTGTCCTTTGCAAACCCAATTTACCAACAAGAATTGGCTGATGACATTGACCGGCGTAGTCCAGTAATACGAACTAGTTCCCCGAAATCAAAAGCCACCGGACAACCTAAGGTATTTTGTGAGATTTTAATATATCCTTTTCAAAAAATGAAATGGTCATTATTAACATAAGTAAAACACGTATTGCAGTATATTACAACACCTACAAAAGGTCTGTTGACGCTCAGTCCTCGCAACCTGCGCAGTCCAGGTTATAAGAGTTCTAAGAAATGCCTGGTATGTGTATTTTAAATTTTTATTTATTTTTTACATTTTTTAGCTTATTATTTCTGAGTGCTCATATTGTTCCCTATTGTAAGTAAGCTGATTTGTTTAACTTTGCAACAGATTTCTGAAATGAGTCAGGAGCCCCGGCCTATTCCGAAGGATTGTGTTTATCCTGCGCTTGCTGGCTGTTCTACCCCTGTGGAGGCTGTTTTACCACAAATTTCCTCCACAATGTGGCAAGTTATTTTAACAAATCTGCAAATCAATATTGTATGTTTAAATTGACAAATAACACACAAATTGGCGTGCGAACACATACAGACCCTTTCCAAAAAATTTTGAATATCCTGGAAAAGGTGATTAATTTCTATGGTTCCATTTAAAAAGTTAAAATTTCATAGCTTATGGTTTCAGGGCTCACAATTTAAATAATTTCAAGTATTTGTTTCTTTATTTTTTACATAAATTGTGCTCCCAGCTCATAAAACCCACAAAAATAGGAATTAAAAAAATTAGAATATCAGCCCAAACCTGGCAGGGCAGGAAACTTTTAAATTAAGTGTGACGCCAATCATCTACTAAACATTATAGGTGTGGAACAGAATCCAAACTGCTTGATGTCCAGTACAAAGGTGGTAACGAAGTAAATGTACCAAAAAAAGACTTAAGTATTTCTCACTTCTTTTTATTTCTACTCATTACATTTTAAATGAAATACCAGTATTATTGGGGGGGGGGGGCTACTTAAATTTGACATTTATATGACAATTTTATCACTTTATTTACAGTTGCAAAAAAAAGGTAGGAGAAACCCATGTCTATTGACTTAGACAATTGTTAGAACACATACAATGGTAAATTTACTCAGATATCCCAATAATCCCAAACACATTCTGCTTAAACCACTACCACACAATTTTTTGGAATAAACGTCCAAAGAACTGCATGCCTCACTTGCCTCAGTTAAGGTCAGAGTTCGTGAATCCACTATCAGAAAGAGACTGCCATGCAGGCCATTTTTGCCCAGACTTCCATAAAGAAAACAACTGCTGAGCAAAAAGAACATTTCGAGCTTGTCTCAATTTTTCCAAAACACATCTTGATAATCCCCAAAAGTTTTGGGAAAACATTCTGTGGATGAGACAAAAGTTAAACACTTTGGAAGGTGTAAAAGAAATACCAACAGTCAAGTATGGTGGTGGTAGTGTGACGGTCTGGGACTGTCTTGCTGCTTCAGGACCTGGAAGACCTGCTGTGATAAATAGATCTGCTGTCCACCAAAGGATTCTGAAGTGGAATGTCCAATCATCTGTTTGTGACCTCAAGCTAAAATGAACTTGGGTTATGCAGCGGAACAATGATCCAAAACACACTTGCAAGTCCTGAATGGCTGAATAAAAACAAAATTAATACTTTGGAGTGGCCTAGTCAAAGTCCTGACTTGAATCCTATTGTGATGCTATGGTATGACCTTAAACAAGCTGTTTATGCACGAAAACTCTAATGTAACTGAATTAGGACAATTTTGCAAAGATGGGTAGGCCAAAATTCCTCCAGAATGCTGTAAAAGACTCATTTGCAAATTATCGCAAACACTTGATTGCACTTGTTGCTAAGGGTGGCCCAACCAGTTATTGGGTTTAGGGAGCAATCACTTTTGCACACAGGGACATGTAGGCATGGCGTTTTTCTCCCTTAATAATAACACCTTCATTCATTAATTGCATTTTGTGTTGTCTTTGACTATTAATTAAATTGGTTTGATGTTCCAAAACACTTAAGTATGACAAACTAGCAAAAAAACAGGAAATGAGGAAGGGGGCAAACATTTGTTTCACACCACTGTAGTTTAGCACTGTTGCTACTCTTCCTAGGCATGGTCTTCTTCTAAAGATGACTGCAAGAGTACAGCACAGAACGATCACACACACACACACAATTATATATATATATATATATATTATAAGTTTAATATATTAAAACACCAAATTTAGACAATTCATTAATATTTGTTCTTTAAAACTGTTAACCTAGTTGTGGTATGTAATTTAAATACAATGCCACATGGGCAGTCGCTTGTGGTTATGGAACTTGAAGGTCCACTGTTCGATTTCCGGTCCTACCAAGTACTATGTCTGAAGTGCCTTTGGTTGAGGCATCTAGCCCCAATTCCCTCCCTGGGCCTCCTGTACAGGGCTGCCTACCACTATGGGCCCATGTGCTCACTTCACTCAGTGCGTCTGTGTGTTTCACTGCACGAATGGGCTAAATGTGGAGGAAATGACAAAAAATGAAAATAACATTGGATTAATTCTCTTTTTTTTTCTGTCAAAAATTCCAAGAACAAATGTGAAATTATGCTGATTTTATTTTCACTTAAATTACAGAGCAGTAGAGCAAGATGTGAAGGACTTGTGCATTGAAAGTGACCACTGTAGTAAAAAGTTTGTATTTAGATTACCCCCCCCCCCCCTTTTTTCCCCCCCTAGGCCTCGTGGCTTTGGCCAGCTTGTCCGTGCCAGGAATATAAAAACTGTGGGAGATTTGAGCGCTCTTACGGCCACTGAAATCAAGGTTCTGCCCATTCGCTCACCAAAAGTATCAAATCTCCGAAAAGCTCTAAAATCGTATCATGAATATCAGGTACATTTGTAAAATCCTTTGTTTAAGTTCCCCCATCTTTCTTGTGTTTTTAAAAATGTAATCCCTTATCTTTTCCTTTCATAGCGCAAAGGGCGTCCTGATGACCTGAAAGGGTTTGATGAAATGGAGAAAATAACCTCGGAACCTGAGGAAACTGTTTCTCCATCAGCTGAAGATGAGGACCAAATGCCTGTAGATGTACAAGGTATATCATAGACAACCAGTGATTCCCTGTATCCATAGAAACAGATAAGTCCTTTAAAACTAATGATTTGTTCTTTCTGACCAGCAGATTCGTCTGATGTGCCAATAGCTGAGCGGCAAAATGAAGAAGCAGCCACATCCATGGAGCAGAAATCAGTGGACATTGTTCCTGTGGAGCTGTTATCAGACATGACCACTCTGGGAGCTCGCGTAACCCATGAAGAGCTCAGTCGTTGTTCTCCAAAGGAACTGGGTCAGATGCATGAACACCTCAGTGGTATGATGAGGACTATTGTGGATCATCTTCAGTCCCGATTAGTCAGGAACCTCGATGACAGTCTGTCATGACTTTGAGTGATCCTGAATCATGTGGATGCTTTTTAACTTGGTTATTAGCTGGTTTTTAGCACTCGTTTTAGCTGTGGATCCTCAACCAACTGATAGCAGGAGTTCTGCGAGTGCATTCTTAACCTCTACCACATTCATGTGCAGTGTGAACATTTTGTGGTGTGAAAGTCTCCCCTTTTTTTAATGATTTTTTTTTTTTTAAAGATATGGATGCAGATGGCACTTTTAGTATTATAACTATTTTGTCTAAATAAAGAAATTCACATCTAAAGAGTGTTGTGTTCAGCTGAGTATTTGCAAGCACAATTACATTTCATGTGTTTTTTTTCTGGACTTTAATGACCGATTCATAGAACATGTTCTTGGTCAAAAGACAAACCTGGCAAATTATACATTATTAGGAATTGACCTGGTTACTGTCATCAATGTTTAAATGTAAATTTTTCATTTATAAATGCCTGTTATTTGCTGCTTCATGTGTTCGTCTGTTTTGTAAAATACATCGTACGACACCAGGTTTGCAGAACGGGGATTGGGTTTTTAGTATACAGAATCACCTCAAACTGCGAGCAGCTGCTGAACATTTTAGGTCAATCCTTTTAGCAAAGAAAATGCAGGCTGGATATGTAGACCTTGCTGATCTTATTCAGACTTTGAAATAAACATTGCTATTAAACTCAATTGAATTCTTGTTTTTTATGGAGTGTTACTTTATGAAAAGACAAACCATTTACATTTCTCTTTACAATGAACTGCACAAATGACAATAGACATTTTATTTTGCAGAAGCGTGCTGTGCTTTATTAGAATATGACTAACCATCGGTCCAGAGACTCAAAAGAACCAAAACTCACAACACAAATTGTCAACAGCCTTTAGCTGAGGAGGGAAGAGGCTTACTTAATGAAACTTGTTTCTTGAGACGTTTTTCTTAATCACTTGAGAATCAATGGTTTTCTTTTCATTCTATAGTATTAGTCCATTTCTAGTTTTATATTCAGTCCTCATAAAGGTGTCTATGAAACAATCAGGTAATCCGTTTTCCTGTACGGTGAAACCCATTTGTTTTTGTGCAAAAGGTTTTTCAGTATTGTGAACTTCTGAAAAGACTTGATCTGAAAAGATCTGATTGTAAAATCGGCAGTAACAATAAAAAAGGGCTTGTTTGCTCGAGAGTCACTTTAAATATCAACATTTCTCATAATATTGTAGCATTTTTAAGTAGTGTGTAATGTGCATTTCACAAAACGTACAAAGAACTGAATGTAACCATAATAACGTAAAATGTTTTTTAATTTGGCAAGCAAGTGGATGACTTCTAAATGTTGACCTACAAACACTGAAGCAAGGCACGCAGGATGTGCCATTTGCTCTTTTGGGTTTAGACTGCCTCCACATAGTTGGCTGGCAGCATGCCCGTCTTGCCGGTACGCTGCACTGTGCCATACATCCAGCCCTCGTCGATGGACTGCACATTCACTATGACGTCTCCATCTTTGAAAGACACCTCGTCGTTATCTGCAGCAGCGTAGTCGTACATGGCGCGCACAGTTTTCTATAAAAGTGTAAAAATTAAGTCAACCTGACTAGTTTATGTAGACTACGAAAATAAACAAGCTTAACAAGTACTTTCAAAATGTGAAACATTTAAACATTCTGCTACTGTATTTGTAGTACAGAATTTAGAACATGCTTAGTTCCTTTTACTTACGCCAGTAGTTGAGGGGTGGGATGGCACTGAGGACACCGTGGTCTGCTGAGTGACCACTGAGGAGGATCTTTGCTGGAGCTCGACAGTCTTGGCATGTTGATATCCTGTAAAAAAATGTTCAGTTCACTAGAGTAACATTCCAGTGTGCAGTAACACTGTTTTTTATAAACCTTTGGTTGTCATGGTCTTTCGTTTGCATAGAAATAACACTGTAGATTCAAATAAGCCAGATTTTTAAATGAATAATGTCAATTAGTGTAACCATTACAGTTGCTGCTGCGCAAAACAACCACATCACGTACATCATGAAACATTGTAATAATCATAAATACCCATTGTTAATGTTTTAGCATAATTAATATTGTGTAACATCACATTACACTGGTACAACTTTCCAAAATTGGGCTGGAGAAGGGTAATCTAAAGATACAAAATAAAATAAGCATACATACATCAGAATACTGGAAGAGGTCATGTTGCCTTATGCTGAAAAGGAAATGCCCTTTAAATGAGCGTTTCAACAAAACAATGACCCAAAATCTTGGTTCCAGTTCAACAAAATTGAGGTTATGGAATAGCCAGCCCAATCCCCGGCCCTTATTTCGATAGAAAACTAAACTTGTGGGGTGACATTAAAGATGCAGTTTTTGAGGCAAAACCAAGAAATGCAAATGAATTGTGGGATGTAGTCAAAGCATCCTGGGCTGGAATTCCAGTTGACAGGTTCCAGAAGTTGGTTGACTCTATGCAACAAAGATGTGCAGTGAAGCAGTTCTAAAAAACTGTGTTTATTCAACTAAATATTAGTTGACTTATAGGTTAGTGATTCACAGGAATTAAAAAAAGTTTTTTTAAGTTTAAAAAGACAAATGCAGACACTGCTATTTTTTTGAACAGCCCAATGTTATTTTTTTATTATTTTCTGTGAAGTAGTTTAAATTATATACCTTTCTCTTCATGTTTTGATTTGGAAAACAGTATGCAATGTTCACAATGCATGGAAAAAAAAACTACTTCTATAAAGATTTTGTTCCCAACTAGTGTTTTTGAACACACTGCTATTATTTTGAACACAACTGTATATTGAAGGCAATAAATGTTATTGTACTAAAATATTCAGATACATAATGCATGTAATAATACCACATTAGACGTTTTAACCACTTCATGTAAATTATTTAATTAGTTGAAATGGTGTGTTTTAATGGAGCCTAATTGCAGTTTTATTGCAGACCTCAACATGATGTATACTTAATCAATAGTGCTCCCTCTGAAGCATTGCTTACATAACTCTTGTTTACTTACTGATTTAAATGGGCAGTATGCTTATGATTTATGTATTTATTTTTTATATAATCAGCATCTTGTTTTTGCGTGCTACTCGATTATGCCTTGGACTTATGTAAAGACTGTTCTGAGTTGTGAAATCAAATGTCCAACAAAATTAGACTTATTGTAAATTATACAATAAGACTATGTAAACCTGAAGGTGGAGATGGTGCGTGAGTGTCGACCTGACATATGAACAGTAGAATTGTAGTGTGGCCTCTGGTGGACAAATTACACAATGGCACCACTCATTTTAGTTTAAGAAAATCACTTTTGTCTCCTGTCGTTATAAAATATTTTTCAACTAATTTAAAATTAAAAGATGCCAATTAATCGTTAATGAACTCATATTTGTTGATTATTCTGATTCCTGCTTTTATTTGTTGGGGCCCTTGTAAAGACGGTATTCCAAGATTTTGGCAGGTCAAGATTCTGTTTAAAAATCAAAAGTAGACGACCTATTTATTCTACATTTCTGTTACACATGTTTTTGTGCAAGCCACTGTTTAAATTATTACTTTAAAATACCTATGGAAGAAGCAGGGAATCCATTGCTATAGACAGACATATGGTGGTCCACATTCTCAGACACTTCAGACTTCTCATCTCCTACACCACTCATGGCACTTGTAGAGCGGGAGTGCTCCTTACTGCGACGCTGAGCTTGAACTAAAAGAAGGTTTGAAAATTAGCATGCTTTGTTATTACTGCTCCTACATATACTCCTGATCAAAATCTTAAGCCCAGTTAAGAAATTGCACTATTTTGCACTATTGGATCTAAAATAAAAGCAGCAATTTTTTTGGAAAATGCATTTACACTCGAAAATGTTTTTTTTTCAGCTGATCAAAAGTTTAAAACCATAGCCTTTAAAAGCCAAAATGTGCATGAAAATTTGAATTCCATGTAACATGAAGACCTTCTGATGGCAAACGTAAAAAAGCTCACTGAGGATCCGCAGAATCCAATAGGCTGTCTGTCAAGACATGGGACGATCTTCTACCCAAATTAAGGCCCCATTAGACACATCTAAGAGGAAAGGGCTTCGGAAACAAAAAACATCTTTATAGGCCACGTCTTCTTCAATGCCACAAAATTGCCCATTTGGATTTTGCAATGGCGCACCAATGATGGGACATTGAAAGGTGGAAGAATGTTGTATTCTCCATTGAGAAAAAATTTAACCTTGATGGTCCTAATGGTTCCAACGTTACTGGCATGACAAGGAGATCCTACCTGAGATTTTTCATGGCACAGTGAGGGGGCACCATCAAGATTTGTGATGTGTTTTCCTTCAATCAAACAATAGAGCATTAGAATCTACGTGGGTGTCAAACGGCAGCTGGCTATGTGGAGATGTTGTAGCGGGCATCCGTCATGACTGGGGGGCCCTCGTCAGGGTGGTAATGACTGGGTTTTTCGAAAGGACAATGCTGCAGTTCACAATGCTCACCTGACAAAGGACTTCTTCCAGGAAAATAACATCAGTCTTTTAGACCATCTTGCGTGTTTCACTGAACTAAATCGAAATAAGAACATGGATGGAGGGCAAGGGAAGTTTACAAAAATTGACATCACTTCCAGATAGTGGATGCCCTTCATGAAGCCATCTTCAAAACGTGGAGCAACGGTACCACTAGCCTCCTGAAAACACTTGACTTTTTTTTTCTTTTAAGCACCGTGAAGCTCTATTTTGAATCTCATTAATATCTAATAGTGCAAATTCTTGGAATTTTTAAACTGGTATAAAATTTTGATAAGAAGTGTCAATGTGATGCACATCAAAAGTCTTAATCTACCTGACATCATGTGAAGACTTCTAGACTGAATATTATCTTCAGCAGGGTCATAGTCAAACACTGAGCCTGGGTTGGTACGCCATACCCTCAGGTCTGTGAATAACAAAAATGTAAATTATTTTGCTAGGTTAATGGGAATTATGAGGATAATTTTGAGGATAAGAGGGTCCAATAATGTTTACCAGCGATGGTATCCTGGTCATGCTCTACAGTGCGCCTTCTCTCCATTTCCACTACACGCCGCTGGATACCACGGTAGCTGATGTCACTGAAGTCTTGAGTGTTTTTCTTTGCACGGTCAGTCACAAGGTCAGAAGTGGTGGCAGTAAAGCTGCCCTTACTCTTCTCAAAGTCCTGGTGGTAGTGCACCTTTGGGTTTGGAACAACAGAACATTAAATTAACATGAATTTGAGGCAATTCTAATGTGTAATTAAATAATTATAAATGTGCAAAAGAGGAAAAGGAGACTGGCGTATGCTAGTTAAAGAAAAGTTAACCCTGAGACATCTGCAGTGCTGTTTCCATATCAGGACAATCCATTACATTTTTATGTAATTAAGTACTTATTCATTGTTAAAATGTAGTTTGTATTTAACTCTACACTAACAAGCAGTTTTTATTTAACATGACATAATATGTTAACTATATCTTATTTAAGAATTTATTTTAATATTTAAATAGTGTTTTCTATTATGACTGATGTTCAATATGCCAGTAATCAAGAGAGAGAAAAAAGGTCAATGTACTAAATAAATTTGGTCAATATTTACATTTTCATTATAAAGCATATTAACTTACCCCAGAGATAATCCTTTGGGTCTCTCTTACACGTCTCATCTCAGGAGTATCTAGTACGAAGGCTGCCTTTCCCTGCACCTGCTTCCGGAAGCTGTCAGAGTATAACACCTGAGGAAATGATTGAGTACAGCTTCAGAATTTGAAATCAAACCAATGGTAATGAAGGACTAAGAAGATAATACCAGTGTCACAGAACATGATACAGTTTTTATGTTATATATTGTTTGTTTTCTCCAAACAATACTTTTAAGGTAAACAAAAAAATTCTATTAAATTAATATGTCAAAAGAATATTTCTCCAGTAGCATTTTTTTCCCCATGTGATATTAACAAAATATCTTAATTTCCTTGTAACTATGACATGCACACTACACTATAATGCACTGTTTTTTCCATAGTTGCCTCATGGTTATTATCATTTAACGATGTAAGCAAGATTTTAGTCACTTAGAAGTAAGCCGTGCTTTCTGTCTGAGCTCGCTTCTACAGTCCTTGTTTTTGGAGTGGTCTTTATTGAGCATTTCTGAGAAGGTCATTTTTTTTTTTGTCTTAAATTACAAAATCAAAGATAGTCAACTCTCTGAAATATTGTATTATATCAATTTGCTCCATTTCAGACTTAATAATGTTTTAGATCAGATTTCTGCAGAATTATAACAAACTTTTCAAGCTTAAATGTTTTCTCTGAAGAAAATAAGATGCTCAATTTTGGGGCTACAACTGAAGACAAACTGAAAGACAAGGGTTGAGATAAATTGCAAAACTTTTCTATTTAGAGCAAACATTGAGAAAGATAAAAAAAAAAAAAAAAGCTTTAAGACTGGATTTTAAAGAGTTTTGGCAGGACAGTCACAATTCCTGAATACTTAAATAAACTATTAGGGTATCAGAAGAAATATGCTACACTTATTTGACAGAAACAAAATATTACTTTTGAATAGACTATAACTAAAAAGGTGTTGTATCACAGCCAGTAACTTTTACATTTAACTGAACAAACAAGTAGAGCTAGGTTAAAAATTTTGATCCTGGTGACATATTTTCAAATTCATGTTCAGTATTTTAGAAATATCTTACATAAAAGGGTGCTTAAAAAAGCTACAGTACTAAATTTAATAGTACCTAGAAGTAATAAATGAACTTACCAGCTACATTATTAGGTACACCTTTACGGGTCTAGACTTATTCTGAAGAATTTTATAATTGTACAATTATTTTTTAATTAACATATTCTTCCTTGTTATTAGTTTCCTTTACTGTAATGGTCCTGCCCCACAGCACTATCACAGAGCATTCATAAAATGAGTAGTGGTCCTGACTCTTAAAAGGACAGAGTAGTACAGATACAGAATAAAGAGGTTAAAAATCGGTCAGAGTGTAACTGATTAAATGGACAATGACTGTAGTAAAAAGAAGGTGTACTGGTGGTTGTCTTATTTGAAATTACTCAAAACAATTTTACAACAAAAATAAATTTCCCTTTGTTATTAAAATGTTTAACCAGTCATCAAGATAAAAAAAAAGAAAACCGATGACAGGCAGACACTGAACATAAAACAATGTTATGGCTGCATGAGAGAAATGAATTAGTAGAAATGTTTTACATTTTCATGAAGATGGAGTTGTGCATGTTCTATTACAGAAAAATGAGACAGGACAGAAGGGCACAGGGAAATACCACTAATATCAAAAGAAAGTTAGCAAGAGTTTGCATGATGTATAACAGGGGAAGGATTAAAGTTAATATTATTAGCCACCTAAGCACAAAGAAGTTAGACAGGTTATGTTGGGATCTGGCTTTTGGACCTATGTCCTATGGCTAAGTACCGAGCTAATATGTTCTTGGTTCCTTTTGACCCGCTCCATCTCGGGAGTGAATACCACTGGGGTGCCTTTGCCGGAAGCATCTTTATACAAAACCTAAAGTGGAGAAGAACAGCAATCACAGAAGCTGGTCAGAAGCAGATTCCATATTATACACTTGCACCTCAAAACTGCCTGCACCAGCAGCAAAAGATGCAGGTGAGCAAATGTCACTCACATAGTCACATCCGGAGATTATACACCCTGCAGTGAAAGGTTAATGAAAGCAAATCAAACGGTTATTGTATGTGGATTATAATAAAAGTGTAAACTCATGAAGGATTAGATGCAGGGATGTACAAAATCATTTGTGAGAGGTCAAAAAGAGTTGGACTTGTGCACATGGTTATAGTAGAAAACCCAAAGTCAGGGTTTGAAGTGATATCATGAGAAACAGGTCTTCACTGCGTATAGCTAGTAAAGAAAGGTGGAAGAAGCAGTTTATGGGTAAGAAAGTATGAGGGAGCATGCAAATGAAAGCACTCCCACTTTATGAAGCGTTTACTACCGAACTGATGTTCTTCTGAGTCTCTCTGACTCGTTTCACTTCAGGGAGATCTGGTATAGATGTCCCTTGTCCCAGTTGTTCTTTGTATTTTATCTACAAGTGAAGTAGGTCCCATACAGGCAAGAGAGATTTTAAAACAAATTAGAATGAAAAAACAAAGTATATCAACATTAGCAGACAGAGAAGATCTGACTGAAGAACAGCTTTTTTTAAAATGAAATAATAATGATAATACATATACATATAAAAATAGTATTATTTTTATACATTATCGTTATTATTATTATAACTAATAACCATTTTAGAGAACATAAAGAAATCGGAGGAACAGATGCAACTAAAATTAAAGATTCTAAACTAATGCAAATCATCAACTTTAGTTTTAGGGAGAATATATTGCAAACCACAGCAAAAAACTGTTAAGATGATGGAGCAAACTAAGGTTAAATATGAATTTTTGGATAATTAGCAAAGAATCTGAACTACAGGTAAACTAAATGGATGTTATTATAAGGGTTATCTGCTGCACCTGGATTTTATGGGCTAGAGTTAAGGGGGAGGACAGGAAGAGTATAAAAGGAAAGACAGATAAAAATGATAAAGGACTATGGTCACATCATGGTGTACCATGCTAATGTTTTGCTGATTGCGTTTGACTCTTTCCATCTCAGGAGTGTCTGACACAGCAGTTCCTCCTCCTAAATCTTCCTTGTAATGAATCTTTAAACAAGTACAGTGTAAGCAAAACAATTGTTACTACAAAAAATTGGTGTTAAAACTAAAATACAATCAGATAAAACTGGCAGCAATGAGGACATGACTGTATGATTACAATAATTCTTATTTTAGTGACCAGGCAATGTGACAGATATCCAATTAACATCATTCAAGTCCCACATGCCAGTTAAAATGTCCTGGTGTTGTTAACTGTTTGGTTGAAAAACATAAATAAAATATATGGCTGATTTTTGTGTCTACTGTAGGTGAGATAATTGTGCCTATATAGCACCAACATATACCATATATTCAAAAGCATTGATAAAAACACTATAAAAGTGTCTGCTAAATGGCCAAGAATAAGAACATTAATAATCCTTAAATAATTAACATAGTATTTTTTAGGATATTGTTGTAATGCAAACAATGATTTTGAAGATGGCTTCCAAATTGTGACAGGTTTAAGGTCCAAGATTTGCTCAGATAAACTGGACATGGTTAAATGACTTTTGCATGAGAAAATTTAATGCTTCAGTGCCTAGTCACACAAATGCTATTCATATTTTAAGTGCATACATGTTCCAAACACATTATAAAACCACACTGATGTCTTTCCAAACAGAAGGCCACAGATTTAGACTAACAATCTATATTATTTTCTATGGGTTTAAGGAAGTCCATCTCAAATGTATGAATTTCTGATGTAAACATATATGTTTGGCCATATAGTTCACATAAAATGTTAGTCATTTAGCAAACATTTTTATCCAAAAAAAATCCTAATATATATAAATTAAGAAAAATAATGAAAAAAAAACATTACAGGTAGGAGTGCTAAAGTTTAATTAGAAAAATCACAAGTGAGGTTAATAAAATAGTAAAACGTAATAACCAAACTGGTTAAATGGTCAATTAAGGAAGAAGGAAGAATTCCCATTACACAGCCAGAAAAACTGTACCGAGCTTATGTTCTTCTGAGTTTCCTGCACACGTTTCACTTCAGGAAGATCTGGTATTGAAATGCCTTGACCTAGTGGGTCCTTGTATTTCACCTACTCCACATTTCAGTGTCATTTTTACCATAAAAAAGGAATATTGCAATAAAATATGAATGTTTGGGAAAGACAAATCAAGTCTATGAAGAATATAGACAACTATATAATAAATATATCATAAAAATTACAGAGTTCCAATTATAAATAAAGCAGATTATACTGTAGGTCAGAGTTTGAAGTGCAAATCTTAAAAGCTACTATGACGAAAGAGACTAAAAGATCATTGATTGTCAAAATGCAAAGCTTGTTGCTGCTAGCGGTGAAGGTGTTGGTCGTCCAATGATGACAGAAGAAAAATAAATGTAACAATTATTAATTACAGGCTTTAAGAATGTTCAGTTTGAAAGTACTTTAACAATAAAATTATTGCAAAATTCTTCCAAATGGTCGGTCTTGAAGAGCTTAAGAGTTGCATTTCAGTTTTAAAAAAAAAACATCCAAAGTTTTAGCTTATTGAACTGGCTAGAGGTTTCTCTACAAGGGAAATCAAATCATGTGTCGTATTACCCATGTGTATTAAAATGAACTTATTTGAATTAAATGAGATCGACATGAAGGTAATTAAAATGAAGACATTCCTAATTAATATGATATCAAGTAGAATCTGTATTCAGTATTTGTAATGATGAGTAGTAGGGAATTGGTAAAAGGTTGAAAGTTGGGATTGGGTCACACTACAGTATACCGTGCTGATAGTCTTCTGATTGCGTTTAACTCTTTCCATCTCGGGTGTTTCTGCAATAGCAGTTCCTTCTCCGACATCCTCCTTGTAATGAATCTTTAAAACGTATTATTATGTATTAAAGATTTTAAATGACTTGGTAACTATTGTTCTTTTCACCAAGGAAATCACTTGAAATAAAAATCAATTAAACATGACAGACATAAATCCAATAAATATTTAAAGACATACTTAAAACATGCACAGACTCTAAAAACTGGCAAGTGTAGAAAACACATAACAGTTTTAGTTTTTTAAGAGTTTAGACTGCTTGTTTCAAACAAATCAGCTTTGTATCAATAAGTTAGTCTCCACCCTGAAATGGTTAATAGTATAGCGACTATAGAAAACTGTTTAGAAGGTAAAAAGGCTTTAATTACAGTAATGGTGCTAAGAAAGTAAATAGCAAGAATTCCCAAAGAGGAGAGAAAAAAATGTTAGAAAAAAAGCACAACAAAAGTGAAAAGTATATAAATGAGCAGTAGGTACCGAGCTGAAATTCTTTGTATTTTCTTTAACTCGGAGCATTTCGGGTGTATCCTTTACTGTTGTGAATTTGCCTTTAATGTGTTTAAGGTCAGTCTGGTATTGAAGCTACAGAAACAAAGAGCAAACGTGAAGATAAATTATAAAAAAACTGGGGAATCTTACAAAAAAAATGATGCTTATGCAAAGGTTTAGTACAATAACATATATATACCAGGGGTCTTTAAACCTGTACATAAACCTGCATGCATGAAATTCTAGGTGCAGGTGTTCTAAGAACCACTACAGTTTTGCAACAGTAAAGCAAAAAACAATGTGGTATCTGTGAGCTTAAGACTCATGTCACTTAAGAAATATAATTTGTAGTAACACATCATCTCACCCATTGCAAGAAAGAAAGAAATGTTTGTTGTTTTAAACTTACAGTGCTAAAGTTCTTTTGATTCTCCCGGACTCGCTGCATCTCAGGGGTATCCAGAACAGCATTGTAATGAGACATGGTCTTCTCTGCCTCTTCCTTATACTTTTTCTGTTTAATAAATATATTTTACATTAGCTTCAACATGGTTTATACTATAAATATTTTAGTGTCTACAATACATCACAATTTTGTGTTTATTTACTTTTAATATATAAGCATGTTTATTAAAATATTTAATATTAAATAACAGTTTGTTTGCATTGAGAGGTACATTTTTTTAAATTAATATCTGGCCTGACATTGAGTTCACATCAAATGTGTGTGATTTTGTTCTATTCTATTGTTTATTGCACTTTGTATCAACTGTATATACAATAAATAGATAATGAATGTCATAATAGTAGCATTATTTTTTTTAATTAATACAAAAAATACCTGTATTTGCATTTAGTTCCATTGTATTATTGAAATACCTTTTATAATTTCATATGATATTACAGTAAATTAAACAACCCAAAACTGGCACCCATGAGAACACCCACATGGACAAGGGGACAATTTTGCTGTGAGGCAGGACATTTTCACGTAACTTAAAACACTTTTATTTTACATCTTCAAAAGGAAGGCATAAAAATACAAAAAATAGTGTCAAACAATTATTTACAAACTTTTTATTTTATACACTATTTAAATGCTTTTTGGTCCTATTTTGACCATAAACTCATACCTGGCTCACAATGTTCCTGATCTGCTGAGCATGGATGATATCAGGAGTGTCAATCACAGTGGTATAGCTTGCTCTGTCCTGTTCAGCATTCTGCTTGTACTTAGTCTGTAAAACAAAGAATATAAATTTTTTTTTACACTAATCCAGCATGCACATAACATAAAAAACATAGTCATCACATAGTTCTGTGTAGCTTTTTTACCACAGTTAGATAATCTCTTGTGCATATTGTGTATTTTTGTACATTGAAACTTGGGTTGCAGACACAAAACATTACACCACATGATTTAACAATTTACTATCCTGTTCTCAGTTTGCTTTGGTATTGACATCACCTACAGGGGAACTATGCAGTACAGTTAAATAACTCATTAAATATAACATTTTATGACAAAGTAATCCATTTTCTCCTATGCTTGATATGCGTCTTTAATTATGTGGTTTGTAAATTTGTAATTATTATGATAATAAATCTATCAGAGTTATTCAGATGTGAATTTTAGTTATTTTCCAGTGAATTACTTTTTCATTTTACACCTCACAGACATATGTTGCTCAGTTACGTCAATAAAAACAGTTTT
>JAOUQT010294471.1:0-16730 GCA_025769995.1 Xyliphius kryptos | reverse complement strand
CTGACATATACGAGAGACATGAATATGTAACTGATGTCTGAAAGTATTGGCAATTGACAGCGGGCATCGTGCGCCACCTATCCGCAGTTTCTTCAGGAAGTGCACTCTCTAGTTTTGATTTACAATTTGAAAATTTTTATGTTATTTTCTTCTCAACGCATTCTACTATCTGCTAAATAAAAATGTACAACTGAAATATTTTATTCCTTGAACACTAGAATGTGTCATTTTAGTATTCCCTTGTGTATGTACGGGGGCGTAATTGGTAATTGAGAACAAGGTGAAAGCCTTGGGTAATGGCTTTGGAGTTTATATTTTTAAAATGAACATACTATTATAGAGTGAGATTTGGGACAATTAAAAATCTGGCATGAATATGTGGAATGAATATAGTGTGATTTGTGACTTCGGTGTCCACACAGTTGCTTTCTTACCTGAAATTATCAGTGGGTTTGGCAAGGACATGATAAGGAAAGAGAGAGCCAAGTTTTAGCCTTGTAGGTCCTCAAAAATCCCCCAAATTATCCGAGTTGTGGCGTGCTATAGCGAACAAACAATAAAACGTAGGAGAACCATTTTTTCCCCAAGGATATGGTATTTGATCATGGTGCGGTTTCAGCCTTGTATGTACTTGAAGACCCTAAAGTGTCCATGGCAGTGATTTGCTTTAATGGCAATATCAAACGAACCATTGAATTTTGGAAGGTAAGAATTTTTTTTTCAAGGACTCAAGAAGTGAGAGAATTAGTAATGGCAGTGGGGAATTAGAATAGCAGTGGGGACTTTATATATATATATATATATATATACAGTAATAAACACACCACACCAATGAATAATTAAGAGAAATAGTACATGCTTTTTTTGCTAATTTTCTGTCCATCGTTACAATAACAAAGACATACTGCCAGTATAGAGAGAAAGTCTTACCATCATAGTAGACAATGGCCCCCACCAGTTTATCCTTCTTCAGCATAGGGAAGTATTCCAGAGCTTTGCTCTTGCTTAAGACGTAGCTGCTTTTCAGGCAATGAGTCCCGGCCACCAGGTCGTACATTTTAATTCCCACCCAGTAGTATGGTAACTGCCACCACCTACAAATCACATTCAAGAATAACTACGATATACATTGTTAATATAGACTATACTATACCACTTTTGGCCAGCATATGGTCCTAAACTGCTGCAAATGTACAGTATAAGAGAAAACTTTGAACACACCTCCCTTTTTCTCTTATTGTCCATGTTCTCAGTTCCACTTACCATAAAGATGGACTTTGTAGTTTTACAATTAAAGACTGTAGTCCACCTGTTTGACTTACTGTGTTACACCCTCTTACTAATGCCAGGACCCCAATAGCACCACCACAAAGCAGGTCTTATTCAGTAGGTGCATTATTTCCATCCCAGCAGAGTCACTGAGGTGTTTAAATAAAACTACAGCAGCACTGCTGCACTAAAACCCCCTCACTGTATCAGTGTCAGTGCAAAACTGACAATAAACAATACACCACTCAAATTATACCTGTTCTGTGATGCTCCTGACCAACAGAGAATAGAGAACCAACAGGGGACTAACAAAAACAAGAAAACAGACTACATTGTTATTGTAAAACTACAAAGTCCATCTATACGGTAAGTGGAGGTGATAGATAATGGAGTGAGAAGGGGGCATGTCCAAACTTTTGACTGTATCTATACAGGTGCTGTATCTATCTCACAACCAAATGCATATCGTCCAATGTCAACCCACATGGCGAGTGGCCCAGATCTGGTTCATGACACTTACGCAATCTGGGTAACTACTAAGGATCAGGTATTATTTAGGTAGTAGGTGTATCTCAGCACTGCAGTGACACTGCCATGGTTGTCATGTAAGAAATTGAAAATCTGTGTAGAAAGTGTGTACCTAATAAATGGCCAGCGAATGTATTAATCTGAGCAGACATAAAAGCTCTGAGATGAAATCACATCTGATCCTTGTCTTTGTGACCTTACAACAGACTTTTTAAGGCTTCTTTGTGTTTGACAGAAACGTGATTTGATCAGGGGTCACTGTGTTCTTTGAGCCCTTGACATCACTCACAGTATTTTAAATATCATAGAAAAGCTTAAATGCCAGTAGTAATTAAGAGGCAGTAATAGTATGCTCCTCCCTGAACCTCCCACCCCTACCCCCAAACCCTGCAGTGCTTACGGAAGAACTCTGGAATGGAGAGAATAACTACATACACCCACAAGAAAATAAGCCTTATAAAAACCATTAAAATAGTACTGACAAAAACACAACCCCTGGCAAAAAGTATGGAATCACTGATCATGCAATTGGCTGGTCATTTGATCTGAACAAACTCATTTTATTCTGTAGAACAAACTCAGATCAAAAACATGATGCAGTAATCAGGTCATTCCAAAGTGCAACTTGTTGGCTTTCAGAAACACTAAATAAAATACATTGTGGAAACAAAGTAAATGTTACTTTTATTGAGCAAGCACGGGGAAAAAAATATGGAAATCCCTCAATTCTGAGGAAAAAAGTATGGAATCACTCAAATTGGAGGTAGAAAATAAGGACACATCCAGTCAATTTCCTTTCCCTAAATGCGCACCCACCTCAGATTGGATCTGCTCGTTAATATGCATGTAAAAACACCTGCAGTCATGACACCTTGGCGGGCTGCTGGACGAAGTGGAGTGGTAAGGACCATGGCTCCAACAAGAGAAATAACTCTTGAAACAAAAGAGAGAATCGTGAAACTTCTTGAAGAAGGTAACTCTTTATGCAGGGTTGTTAAAGATGTGGGCTGTTCACAGTCAGCTGTATTCAAGAAATGGACCAAATACAAACAGCATGTCAAGTGTCAAGACAAAGAACTTAAGGCCATTTGTCTTGAAAACCAAAAAAGTACAACTAAACAGATGAAGCATAAATGGAAGGAAGCTGGAGCCAATGTATGTGAGCGAACCACAAGAAATTACCTAAATGAAATAGGATTTCAATACAGGAAAGCTAAAAAAAAAACATCATTTACACCTAAACAGAAAATCAATGACCTTATTATTGCATCGTGTTTTTGATCAGAGTTTGTTCCCCAGCATGAAATGTCTGAATGAGCGCTCATCCCAGACTGGTGATTCCATACTTTTTACCAGGGGTTGTACCATGCAAAGGCCTTCTGATTTGTCCAAGTATCACCCTCTCTAAAAAACATTAAGATGTATGCTTGTTTTTTTTTTATTATGAAGCATAATTCTTTGAGTTAGTATGGATACACACTGGTCCACGTTCTTTCTGTGTATAGTCTGCATGTCTTCACTGTTTTCCTCCCACATCCAAATACATGCTGATGGGAGTGGTAGCTCAGTGGTTAGGGTGTTGGACTCTCAATCAGTGTTGGGGGCTCAAATTCCAGGTCAACTGAAGTTACCAATGTGGGTCCTTGAGCAAGACATTTAACCCTCATTGCTCCAGGGATACTGTACCCTGTGTTGGGGATACTTGTATGTCGCTTTGGATAAAAGCGTCTGCTAAATAACTAAATGTAAATGTAAATGTAAAATGGAGATGTTAAATTCCCCTACCTCAGAGATATGTATGCGGCAGAAAGGGCCTCTGGTATAAAACTGCTAAGTCAAATACGCTGATATTCCCTGCTGCGGTGACCCCTGGTGGGAACAGCCAGAAGATGATTCATTACTCTGTGTTAGTACTAATCAGCCATCCTATTTTAGCCGGAGGTTTGTGGTATGAAGAATGTTTTATTAGAATTGTAGGTTACTAGTTATTCAAGGAGGCTTTATTGTCATTTTCATCACATGTAACGCCATGAAAACGAAATTATGGCCCACGGACCCAGAGTAACCCTGTAAACTTTTTAAAGCTAAAAGTAATCATGAAGAAAACTTGGGGATATATCTTGTAGGGGAAAAAAGGATCAAAACATTATATGAATTCTAAAACCCAGTGAAAGATTGGCGCCTTGTCGTGAGTGTGTTTGCCCAGCGCCCGGGACGTTCTGCCCTGGGTGGGCATAGGAAACCTCCTGCGACCCCTCATAGAGAATTAAGTGGAAGATAATGAATGAATGAATTCTAAGAATCTACATGAATGACCAAGAAACTTAAAATATTTTTAAAACATATAAATTGCTATAAAACATCTGTAGTAAAAAAATAGTGTAAGCACAGATTTAATGCTAAATTGATTTTTATTTCTTATGACCATTAAGAATGTTAAGGATTATACGAAGGGATAAAAAAAAATCTAAAAAGTGTCTTTGGGAATTTTGCCGAATCTTTCTGGGCATCTGTGAGCTCAGACACTTATGTTGTATGACCGGGCCTTGCGGTCTTCCTTGTTCCTTGTTACGTACCATGACGTACCCAATCATATTTTTAGCTCTTTTTGTGCAGTGGAGCACAGACTGATCACCAACTGATCCCATAACATCATCTATTAATGGTTCAAAGATCTTTTGAGAACATTGACTACTGTATATGTTGTGTGTTTTTTGTTGCATTACTAACACCAAACTGCTTCTAACACAAGGCATTCCATTCACTGCTGTCATTTTTACATACCTCACTAGGCACAACAAACAGCACAACCACATATGTAACTACTGTGCCCCGCACCCTCTCAACAACAGAAGGGAAAAATGAAGCTACTTCATCGCATGTTATCCCAATGACGGAAACAAGCAAAGTCACTTCAACAAACACCAGCCCAACAACACAATCTAGCATCACCAGCCAACCAACACAACAACAACACAGTGAAACTACATCTCCACCAGTCTATGAATCTAGTTCTCCAAACACTATTTCAACTACACAGCCAGACGATGAAAGTACAAAAACAACAAGCAGTATTTCGATTTCCACCACTCACCCAACAACACATTCATTCAGTGAAGGTACGACCTCAACTATTTTAACAGCGAGTGGATCCTCTACACATATTTCCACTCCAGCAGGACAAGAAACCAATGAAACTGGTCCTACAAACACCATCCTAACAACAAAGCCAACCAGTGAAACAATTACTACAAACACTAACCCAACAAAACCACCAACCGGTGAAACAATCACTACAAACACTTTAACAAGCACTGAAGCTTCTACTCAAACCTTCACAACATCGACACATCAGACCAGTCAAATCACTACTTCAAACACCATCTCAACAACAAAACCAGCAAATGATTCATTTACCACAAACACACAACCAACCAGCGAAACCACTACCTCAAACACCATAACAAACAATGTAGCCTCTACTCAAACCATCACCTCATCGACACAACAAACCAGTCAAATTACTACTCAATCAACACAAACAGCAAACGAAAACACTTCAAAAACTACAACACCAACCAGTGAATCTACCACCATAGCTACCACAATTACCACAGCGAGTGAAACTTCTAGCCAAAACACAAACCCATCAACGAAACCAACTACTGAAACCACTACTCAAAATACCATCATCACAACCCCACCCACCACAACTGTCAGTGTATCAACTGAAAATGTCTCAACAACAAAACCAAGCCCTGAAACTACAACACTAATCACGTCAGTAAACCCAAGCATTGCCGCAAACAACACCGCAACAACAACCTATGATTCAACCACCGCAAACACCATCTTAACACAACCAACCAGTCCAAAAACCACTTCAGTCAGCACTTCAACAGCACAACAAACTACTTCAGCGGGCAATGTGACAACAGCAAAACCAAGCAACTTAACAACAATAACAACTGGACACCCAGTAACACCTACAACTAATCCTACTAACACAACAACCAAACCAGGTGTGTGAGTGTGTGTCTTTTCTTGTGTGCTCATTATATGTACATACTGTTGCTCTTTATGGAAACTAAATGTGGCTTCACATCTTTTGATGTTTCATTCACTTAGCAACCTGTCCAACGACCCCCTGTGGACCTTACAGTATTTGTGAAAATTCCATTTGTAAGTGTCTGGCTGGAACCTACTTATTTCAGGGAACCTGCACACCAGGTAAACATGAAGCATAAATTGTTTGCACCCTGTTTATAACACATAAAGTGCCTTGCAAAAGTATTCACCCCCCTGGATTTTTATCTATTTTATTACATTACAACTTGTATTTATTTATTTTTTTAATCGTATTGTATGTGATGCATCTGCACAAAATAGTCTTAAGTTTTAGAAGTGAAATGAGAAAAAAGAAAGTGGAAATAAAAAAACTGAAAATTGGCGTGTGAATATGTATTCACCCCCCTCTGTTATGAAACCCCTAAAAAGTTCTGGTAAAAGCAATTAGCTTCAGATGTCACATGTTTAGTGAAATGAAGGCCACCTGTGTGCAATAAAATTGTAACTTATCTGTCAGTATGCACACCTTTTTTGAAAGGCTTCAGAGGCTACAACAACATTAAGGTAACCAAACAACACCATGAAGACCAAGGAGATCTTCAAGCAGGTCAGGGTCAAAGTCGTAGAGAAGTATAAGACAATCAGTGTTGGGTCACAAAAAAATATCCAAATCTCTGATGATTCCCCAGAGCATCATCAAATGCATTATTATCAAATGGAAAGAACATGGTACCACAACAAACCTGCCAAGAAAGGGCTGCCCAGAGACCAAAGGTAACCCTGTTTCCAAGCATAAACTGGAGTATCTGTCCATACGAAAACAAGTTTGGCCAGAAAAAAAAAACCTTTACTTACAGGCAGAAAAGGCTTGTATGGATAAGTTACTGTGATCGGATGAGACCAACATTGAACGTTTTGGCCACTAAGAAAAACACTATGTCGAGCGCGAAACCAACACATCTAATCACCCCAAGAACACCATCAAGAATATCCCAGCATTTAACACTATCCATCTTCCCCTCGACTAGGACCAGTTTTTCAGTCCCTGCTGCTGAAAAACATCCCCACAGCATGATGCTTCTACCACCATGTTTCACTGTAGGGATGTTTTTCAGCAGCAGGGACTGGAAAACTGGTCCTAATCAAGAGGAAGATGGATAGTGTTAAATACTGGGATATTCTTGTGCAAAACCGGGTTTTGTCTGTCAGCGATTTGAGACTGGTTCGGAGATTGACCTTCCAACAGAACAGTGACCCACACCATACTCCTAAAGCAGCACTCGAGTGGTTTAAGAAGAAATGTGTAAAGATATTGAAATGGCCCAGTCAAAGCCCAGACATTAATGCAATTGAGAATCTGTGGTCAGCGGAAACCATCTAACTTGAAGGAGCTGGAGCAGTTTTGCCTTGAGGAATTAGCAAAAATCCCTGTGGCAAGGTCATAGAAACTTTTCCAAAGCGACTTGCAGCT
Source organism: Xyliphius kryptos (assembly GCA_025769995.1). NCBI lineage: Eukaryota > Metazoa > Chordata > Actinopteri > Siluriformes > Aspredinidae > Xyliphius > Xyliphius kryptos. The sequence goes on along the minus strand of JAOUQT010294471.1, from coordinate 9,394 downwards.
GTAATTGCCGCAAAAGGTCGCTCTACAAAGTACTGACTTAAGGGTGTGAACAGTTATGCACACTAAAGTTTTCACTTATTTTGTCTTATTTTTTGTTTACATCACAAATATCAAACGTTCAAAAGTTGTAGGCATGGTCTATAAATGGAATGATGCAGACCCTTAAATAATCCGTTTGAATTCCAGGTTGTGAGGTAATAAAATGTGAAAAATGCAAAGTGGGGTGAATATTTTTGCAAAGCACAGTAAAAGCATAATGCGATGAATTTTATTACAATTTAATAAAATCAAATGGTAATAAACACTTGTAGAGAGATTGGATACTTGTAGAGAGATTTGCCATAAAACAGTAAAATTGCATTGCTTTTACTTTGTTAATTTTGAAGTTGCATTATTATTATCATCATCATCATCATCATCATTATTATTGTCATCATTATTATTATTATTATTATTATTATTATTATTATCATCATTATTATTATTGCTTCTAATAGAAATACCATGGCATGTTGTACATAATTGTCAGTATACATATTTTAAATGTCTGTTGATTTCTTTGTATTTTTAGCCAAAGTGTTTCCAGGCACTCTAAGGGTTATAGAAACTTTTCATCCTAACATGAATGATCCGAACTCTAAGGAATTCCAGAATATAGCTGCTGAGATTGTTAAAGCGGTAAGATTATGAACTAGTCTATAAAATATGGGCACTAAATGATGTTTCCTAAAAAATGATCAAAAGGCAGAACCCCACAAAAGACAGAACTGAATAAACTAAATATTAATTTAAACAAATGGAAAAACAAACCAAATAACTTTCATTTGTAATTCCATATCTCACAAAGTATAACAACATACATTAGGGTGTGTATCATTCCCTCATCATGCTGTTTACATGGATTACACATAGAAAGACAACTTTACATTTATTTACTCACTACCTTCCGCTTAATCCTCTATGAGGATCATGGGGAAAATCCCCGTGCCCATGCAGGGGAGAACATCTTGGGCGCTGGACAGATACACCCAGGACAGGGCGCCAATCCATCGCTGGGCACACACTCACATACACACGCAGACTGAAGGGGCAGCCAATTTACCTTGAATCCATGTTTTTGGACTGTGGGAGAAAGCTGGAGATCCCAGAGGAAACCCACGCAGACAGGGGAAGGACATGAAAACTCCACCCAGATTGGGATTCGAACCGGGCAAACGTGCTAACCACTAAGCCATCGAAAACACTCCAGCCTCCAAAATTATTAGTGTTATTTTAAAATCAGGAAATTCATATTTCAATACATAGGAATTAAAATAGATTTTCCAGTAAGCCTTGTAGTTGTAATGGACACGTTCAAAAATGTATTTGACCATCAACTTAATGTAATTCTGGAATTATAGTGTCATTAATTGCGCGAGTTATATACTTTCGTTTTCCTTCCTCAGCTACAAACGGCTTTAGAAAATACACCAGGCTACGTCAAGTCCACGGTTTTGAAACTTAGGTAAGAATTTTAACACAACTTGCTAAGCTAACCATGCTAATGACATTTTAGGCTACAGACAAATAATTTGTGTGCGTGTGTGTGTGTGTAGTAATGGTAGTGTGATAGCTACAGTGGACAACATCTATGACATCAACTCTAAAGCTACAGAAACGTCCACCAATAATGCAATAAAAGCAGCTGTAAACAGCAGTGCAGGATTTTTATCCGGTGCTTCATATACGGGTAAGTACAAAATTAGCTTGTTGCATCGTCATGATAATCACCAATTTTTATTTTAGCAAAGCAGAACTGATTGCTATAGGTTAGCATGCTAGATACTTAAAAATGGACTGTTTTCTTGGAGGCCAGCTGACAATCACTAGGAAACAACACAATTAAATCACCAGCACTATTAATACTAACACAAACTAGTACTATTGGTACTCCTTCTACTGGGCAAAGTTCAACTACTACTGTTGCTGCAAGTAAGTTCTCATATTTGTAATATGCAGTAAGAGGAGGTACACTGGTGTTCCTTTCCACAGCCAGCAGAGGTCATTGTTGCAACAGGAATCTTAGTTTGGTGCTCAGATGTAAAAAATACTGGTTGGAGAGACCATTGCAAAATGATTAGTTTATCTGATTTTACATTTTATAGGTATGTGTTTAAGTAAAATGAACATTGTACCATGCCCATCCAAGGGAGAACATCTCAGGCGCTGGGCAGATACACCCCGGACTGGGCACCAATCTATCACTGAGCACACACTCACTCACACATCCACACACTATACAGGGCAATTTAGAGCATTCAATTTACCTGGAATCCATGTTTTTGGATTGTGGGAGGAAACCGTAGAACCCGGAGACAACCCATGCGGGCACAGGGAGAACATGGAAACTCCATCCAGATCGGGACTCGAACTGGGAATCCCCAGCGCTGACCACTAAGCAACCGTGCCGCCCTTCAACTTAGTATCATTTGTGTTACATTGATTCTCAGTAAACATATTGTTGCCCATTAATTTAATTCTCATCTTGAGAGGAATATCTGTGTATTTTGAGCGGTGTGGACACTTTGCGAGTACAGCACAGACTCCCCCAGCTAGCATTATGTTTAAACCTTCATAGCTCTAAATTAATTCCAACTTTTGTTTTTCCTCAGCTACCAAACTTTGTCAGCAGGTTCCCAATCCATGTGATGCCAATACAACAACATGTTTTGACAGAGATGATGGCCTGCCTAACTGCTCCTGTAAGCCTGGATTCGTTATAACCTCCTTTGCTGAGAGAAGCTGCATAGGTATGTTTTTAACTGGGGTTTTAACTTGTAGCATTTGTTTTGGGAATAAGTATATTTTATGAAGGAAATAAACTACAATTGAAACAGGAATTAACACATTAACGCATTGTTTTATCAGCATGTCCCAGTGGGCAAATTGCTGTGGACTCAAAAACCTGCAAACCGTAAGTATTCTGTGTCTTTATCCCTTAAAGTCGACTCTAAATGGTTAAGATTTTCTATGTATTTCGAAATCATAATAGTTAAATGTCAATTTTTTTGGGCTATATATGGAACCTTTAGCTTAAACAGTCATTTGTAGTTGAGGACTCATTAATAGTAAGATTTACTGAACATTTTTCAACATTTCCAAAGGCACACAAATTGCCGCTACTTCGTTTATTAGCTCCTCAGATCTGAAAGTTTCTTTTCATTTTATTTTCTCCTCGAACCAAAACATGTATCCTTAACTTCATAACAAGTTGGGCCCTTAAATTAAGTCATATAGTAAAAAATATTTTTTATCACATCTGCAGGAGGCTACAGTCTAATGAATGAACACATGAGGAGTTATGCACTTAAAGGTGAAATAACTGGAAACATGTTTCATATTCTAGTTTCTTCAAAATAGCCTCCCTTTGCTCTGATTACTGCTTTGCACACCGTTGGCATTCTCTCAATGAGCTTCACGAGGTCGTCACCTGAAATGGTTTTCACATGTGCCTATTAGGTTTAATTAGTATAATTAATTAAAATGCCAACAGTGTGCAAAGCAGTAATCAGAGCAAAGGGGGGATATTTTGAAGAAACTAGAATATAAAACGTTTCAGTTATTTTATCTTTTTTTGTTAAGTACATAACTCCTCATGTGTTCATTCATAGTTTTGATGCCTTCAGTGAGAATCTACAATGTAAATAGTCGTAAAAATACAGAAAAGCCATTGAATGAGAAGGTGTGTCCAAACTTGTACTGTACATTTATCCTTAGTATATTTTAGTGACGTATAATATAATTATTAATACTACACATTAAATGTAAATATTTATTGAATAAATCTTTTTCAGGTGTCCGTTCGGTTACTCCGGCTTCAACTGCGGAGACTGTAAGTAACAGCAATCAAAATGAATACTATCACTGCATCCAATAAATACAAAGTATTTGCTCATGTTCAGTATTTGTCTTAATATTTGTATTAGTTTGTGTTTAATAAGTTATTTTTTTTTCTTATTGTAGCATCGTTGTTGGCACTAGTTGTGGTCGCTGTGATATTAGGAGCACTTCTGCTTATCGCTCTATTGGCTCTGCTTATTTTCTGTCTCTGTTACAGGTGAGCACATACCCATGTTTTGCTGGTTTTCCAAGTTTTAATTAAAAGTTAACAGATCCTTTACAAAAAAATTATTTAAATCTGACTCACAATAAGCTTTTAATATTTGCCAAATTTATCCTACTGGAAAAAATAAAGCAAGCTGTTCATTTGCCTTTTATTAATTCACTCATTTGTTTGTTGGTTATAAGGCAGGAAAACCCCACAGAGGTCACCAGTTCATCACAGAGCAAATGATAATTATTTATTATGCCTAACTGAATCTGTTAGTTTGATTAATTCTCAGATGGCAGAGTGGCTAGCTTGTTCTCCTCTCAGAGCTTGGAATTCCCAGTTCGAATCCCGATCTGGGTAGTTTCCATGTTCTCCCTCTGCATGGGTTTCCTCCCACATTCCAAAAACACGGATTCAAGGTAAATTGAATGTTCTAAATTGCCCCATGTAGTCTGTGAGTGTGCGCCCAGCGATAAATTGGCACCCTGTCCTGGATGTATCCACCCAGCGCCCAAAACATTCTTCTAAGTGGAAGATAATGAATGATTAGTTCTCTTAATGTCCATATATAATCTTTAAATTGTCTAATACTGCTGTATGTTAAATAAATGACCATTTATTCGACTCAACGTCCTAAACCATCAATCAAAACACTATATTTTATTAAAATAAGCTGCTTATGCACCAACACCTTCTAACAAATAATATAAGCTTCATCATAATATTAAGCCTAATCCTGTACCAGTCTCAGGAGATGATTGGAGTATGAATTACTGTAACATTGATGTCTGGTTCGTCTGGGTTGTTGGGTGTCTTTAGTGTTTCGGACACATTCTTTAACGTCTCTTTGTGAACGGTGCAGTGTATTAGCATGCTGCAGCCATTTTTAAAAGACGTGAGTTTTATGAGTGTTTGGGGAAAGCTTATTCAGTTTGTTCGTGTATGTGATTTTTGGTTGTCATTGGCAACAGCGCCCTCACAACATCTGATAATCAAAGAATTCAGTGTTCCTGTGTTTAGAATAGTTGTTAATGTGTGTGACATATATGATTATTAAAACTACAGAAGAAATCACGACATTATTGTGGTCTGAAACCAGGTGTTTCAGTTTCATTGTCCAATATATACACACACACATCTGTGAATATAAACATTTAAGCAATAATTTTACATCTAAATTTAGCATCTTATGAAATATAACAGAGACTGCTGAATATGTAGGTTTTGTAGCAAAATATGTAAACTTTTAACAAGCGATTGAGTATGAGGTAGATAGATGATTAAAAAAAAAAAAAGATTTTAATCTCAAGGGTACTTCACGGTTAAATAAAGTATAAGAAAATAAAAAATAAAGTAATGTGGCTATTGGAAAAAATGGTACAGTTGGGATTTTTGGTGCTGCCAAGCCACCAGCTTTGATTCTGACCCCTTTGGTTATGGTTATTGTAGGGCTTGGTAAATTAGATGAGTAAAATTCTATTTATTCTTTTTTTTTTTTTTTTTTTTTTTACCAACAAGTGGTAAAAAAATTCTCATGCCATTTTATTTACCACTGCTAAATGGTGGAACGACCTTCCCAACACCGTTCGTAAGGCGGACTTCTCAAAACACACCTCTTTACAAACACTTGCTAAAGCAATGAAAAAAAAGCCAAATCTAATAACATGCAGGGTTTGATGAGAATAGTGTGTAGCTATTTTCCCCTAAACTACTGACTTGTGTAGTCGCTTTGGGTAAATGACTAAATGTAAATATAAAGCAACAAGTGTATTTAGAACAACTATTGACTAAAGAATATTCAAATAATTACAACTGATGTTTCATGTTTGTACAGGAAAAATATTAAGAACACAGCCTACCCCGGTAGTCCTTATCCTTCAGATGACTTTCAGTGGTCCAGACAAGGTGCTGTCTCCATTCCACGCGCCACTCTCAGCCCCAATCCGATCTCCAATCCTGCAGCAGATATGACCCTGCCGGTAAAAAAGAAGCACAGCAATGGACTGGTAAGTGCATGTGCTCGGAATTAATACGATGACTTTATTTTCAATGGACTGCTCAATGAATGTCAGCAGTAATAACCGAGCTGACCGTGTGTTGTGTGTATTTTAAGTATTTAATGGCAAAAAATTGCATTCTTTAAAACATTCTAAACATGTGATGTGTTGGACCTTATGCTCAGTTGGACTCTGATATTCTTCACACAGGATTAGTTTAAGCATTTCAGTTAAACAAAGATGGGGTTTTAAATTTATATAAAAATCTATTTATTTATTGTCATTTATCCATCTTTAATTTTCTATGTTGCATCGCTCATGGTGGTACGTTATTAGAAATAAACATAAACCTAAATGCCTTTGCAGTTATCTCATCAGCCAATCATGTGTCAGAAGTGTTATATTAAAACTCATGCAGGTAAAGGTGATAGTAATAACTAGGAATAATGCAATTACTAAAAATGTGTTTATCTCAGCGATTCTGACTGAGATGGCACAGAAGACACTGAGATGGACAGGTTAAATATTTATGGTTTTGCTTTGCTTGGAAATTGCATGTATGTAAAATGATAAAAAAAAAAAAAACTTTTTTTATCCACTGTGAATGAGTACGATGATGTTTGCCTGATGTTAATGCTAACATAAGCACCACTGCCACCTATTGCATGGGAGAAAAATTACTCCACCGTTGCACATTACCATAAGATCTGTCGCACAAAGCACCATTTTGTTTTTTTGCACATCTGTGATGCAATATTGGGCATTAAATAGCAGTGGTTCCCAAACATTGTATTAACTTCAAAGCCACCCATTTAAGGCTTTATATTTGGAACAACTGCTATGTAATCCCCCAAACCTATTTTTTTTGCAGTTTTGTTGAACTAACATTTAAATGCTAAAGCTGTTTTAATATGCTTGTAATTAATTGTTATTATCAGGACCCTCTTTTATTTAAATGCAGACTTCCACCTTTACACTTTCTTAAAAGAACGAATCTTCTATTTGTTTGTATTGTTTTTTTTCCATTTTCCTGCTTTGTGTTGAATTCCCACATCACGTTAGAAGATGAGAGGAAAGGTAAGATATGATCTTGAACTGTGAGTCTGAACTGCACACCTCTCCTCTTATCCTACAGAACTGAATGGTGGTGGGTTTGCATGTTGAAACCATGGGAGTGGTTTGCTTTTTGCTCATCGATAATGATTGTATAGGTTTCTGCATTTAAAATGTGCCATCATTATGTTGCTGTTCAAAAAAGTAGGGCTTTTGAAATTTGGAAACATTTGGTGGGTTTGAATGGAGTCATATTTTTGTGATCATTACTATACGACTGGCATTTTTTGGATCATTTACATGTTGTGGTGAGTAGATACTTCCCAGTACAACAGGCTCCACGAAGGTTGGGTTGATGCATGTCAGTAAATAATGTAACAGATTATGTAACCAGAACTCAGACTATTTTTTTATTTGGTATGAATATGACCTAAATCATTCTAAAATGTTCATGATGTCTTAGTTTTAAGTGCTAAATGTAAAATGTAAAATTAAAATTGAGTTATACTCAATAATGAGTTTGTAAATTGAGGACAATAGTGTGATATCATCAACCTCCGAGGCCTAGTCCACACGTAGCCGGGTATTTATTAAATCTCCCCCACATTGTTTTCAAAAATATTATTATACACATGTGAACATTTAAAAAAAAAAGTTTTTATCCACATGAACCCACGCAAATATGCCATTGAGGGTTGTCGTAAACACTCCAAGCGCATACACTTCAGTGTAACATAAAGCTAAAATCTGTCAGCCAATCAGAATCCAAAACCGACGCCGACTACATCGAACGACATTGTGCCGCCGTATTTGGTGGGAGAGTTGCCATAAAACACCCAACCTCCCAATTCTCCTTCTCCCTTGCCTCTCAATGCACAGTAACAATTGGGTTTGTAAAAAGAAACAACAAAAATCGTCTGAATGAATGTAAGAAGCGGCACATCTCTGCTGACATTCATCTTCATCAAACGCAAAATCAATAACGGTCGCATGTGTCGCGTCATTTTCGCATTATTTCTCGCAAACGTGCCCATAGTAAAACACAAGCATACACAGAAACAAGTTTTCCAAAATCTCCAAAATCTCCACCTTGCCTGGAGTTTTTAGTAATAATTCATTTATTAAAAACTACGTTTTTGTGGATAAAAACCACAAACGTATAAAACATATTCGTTTTTCCAGATACCGACTACGTGTGGACCTGAGTGTATCTATAGATTTAAGGAGCCGGTCTACAGATTAAAGACCTCAAATGAAGAGACTTTGATACCGAGGGGATTTTTGACATTTCTTCCTGATATCATTTATATTAAACCATCTCTGGTTAATTAAACCAAACGCCTTCACCTCTTAGCATCTGCAGCTGTGGCAGCAATGGCAACAATCATTATTTACTACGCCACACATCAGATACATACAGAGCTGGCATTCAACTCAATCCCAACATAACACACTCCTGTCCTGCCTTAGACCTCCACATCACACCCCTGCATGATAATGTGATCTATTGTGCCATTCTAAACAGTGGTATGTTTCCTTCCTGTTTAATCCATCCGTGCAGTGAAACACACACATACTGTATACACACACTGGTTAAGTAAAAGGGTACTTATATGAGACTGGGAATCGAACCGGAGACCTTCAGTTTACAAGGCTGGCTTCTTAACCACAAGCCTAAAACCGATATAAATTGTGTCATTATTTGAGAACAAACAAAACGAAAACCGAAAGTTTTGAAATGAAATCTCAGGGCTCTCTTTTATTTATTTAGTGGTATATTTATTAACAATTTTTGAAAAGGCACCAAATTTTACTTTAAATGAAGAGTTTGGTGTCAAATGATTGATTTCTTTTGTATGTGAGGATACGGGTTCAGCACTGGTGTCCTGTGTTACACTGTATTTCTCACTGTACCTTATCGCTGACATATTTGTCAATGGATGTTTGTTGTTTGCCATTTTGCTTTAGCCACTTGTTTAAAACAATATCTACACTCCCACTTGCGCACTGTAGACGTGATGTTTTTTGTAGCTGTCCATATTACACACTGGCTCACTGGTAATAACAGCTCTGCTAGTTCCCATTCTGAATTTTTACATTCGCATTCACACATACAAGACAATGTATGTGTGAATTTCATTGGACAATGAAACAGAAACCCCTGTCATTTCAGTGTTGGGAGGTTTCATGGCTAAATTGGAGCAGCCTGGTGGCCAATCTTCATTAATGTCACATTGCAGCAGTAAGAGCAGAG